>CAUVYM010000076.1:0-46214 GCA_963556165.1 Tipula helvola
ATTGTGGCGTCGATTGACAGCTTTGTTGCTGAATCAACCAGCCGTTTATTCCGAAGATCAACCAATAGTCCAAATTTTACCAAGAAGTCGGCACCAATGATAGGACGATTCACAGCAGCTAGAATGAAAGCATGCGTGAATGTTCGTTTTAGTCCTAAATCCAACTGAAGCAACTTTGTGCCGTAAGTATGGATGTTAGTGCCATTGGCGGCCGATAAAACTAGGTTTGAATTGCGTTTAAGTATGTTAAACTCGCTTTTGTAATTATAAACTGGAATAACCGAAAGGTCAGCGCCAGTGTCGACTAAATAGGTGATTCGGTTTATTCGGTCGAATGCGAATAACCGAGAAGTGAATGGGTTCTTATTTATTAGGATCCCATCCCTATGTTCTGGCAGTTTTTTGAACCACCACCGTTATCATCAATTTTATTGATGTGATGCGATGTTTTGAAATCGCACGGCGGAATACACTTTTTTGCAGCTGGACCGAACTTCGTGTGGTACCAGCATCGACCGTGTCGGCGCGAGTAATTGCTCGTGCTGCGTGACCGTGATCGAGATCGGGATTTCGATTGGTTTCGGTCTCGAAACATGCCATCAAATTTGGCTTCAAGCCGAGCGATTCTCGATTCCAACGAGCCAGCGTTCTGACTAGTAGTCGGAGTATGATCGGTCTTAACAACTGGACGGGATTGCCGAAAAGCTACTTGGGATATACTAGAATGTTGTTGGCCAATGTTAATCACCTCGTACATTCTGTCGGCAGTTTTAGCCAGCACGTCAATTCCTATTGACTCTGGCTGTGCGACAATGGCTATTTTAATAATCTCGGGTAATTTTTTGATCCACAGAGATCTTATGATTTTTTCTGTAAAATTTGTACCCGCGAGTGTACGGATGTGTCTCAGCGCGTCGGATGGCTTTCGGTCACCAAGTTCTTGTTCCGAGATGAGGGCCTCTAGCTGCCTCTCAAACGACGGCGCTAATCGTTCCAGCAACAAATTTTTCAAATAAGTATATTGTTCCGTAATCGGAGGTTTTAATAGAAAATCGGATATCTTGTCGCAGATCTCCGGCGACAGTGACGAAAGAGTATGCAGATATTTCTGCTTTTCTGATTTAACCGCTTGGACTTCAAATTGGATCTCAGCAAGTAAAAACCAATTCTGCGCTTTATGCGGCCAAAATGGTTGCAATTTAATTGCGTTACTTGAGGCTGATACCTCCAAGGGTTTCTGTTCGTCAATTTCCATTTCCTTCGTATCTGTGTTATTGGTATTGGCTGCGGATTGATCTGTCCCGTTGACCATTTTTATTCGAGACGTAATTGTTTATTTTACAAATAAAACTATTGATATAATCACGCAACGCAACCAAATACCAAATGGATCGTTTACAAAAATGAAATAGATAAAGTGTTTATCCAAATGTATGATCTACTACCAAAATATTACGCTATGCGTAAGAAGTAAATTGAATCAATATATAACGTGTGTAGATACGTGTGAATTTTTGACTTGTGATTACAACGAAACGAGCTTTTAATGAGTTTACGTTACGTACTAATAAAAATGTTAATATGTATTCAGCGATAAATGTTGATCAAAACAAAACGACAACAAAATAAATAGATAATGCAAAGTATGATTGCACAAAATCAGTGGTTGAGAATTTACAAAATATTTTGACAATGTATAGATTAAATAATTATGTTTCAACAAACATCTTATTTTATGTTAATTGAGCGAAAAAAAATATATATGTATATAAGCTTTGTTTAAAATAAAAAAAAAAAAAAAAACTCAAATGTAAAAACTTGCGATTTTGTTTTTCTTTTGCTTCTACTGCTGTTGATGAAGATGCTGATCTCGTTCCGTTCCCGTTGACCGTTAGATTATCTACCGCATGTAGTTTCGCTGATTCCGTGTGTAAATATATATTGCTCGTATGTAAATATGTATAATAATTCCGTATGTAAGTATATATTACTCCGTTGCTCGAACGTATAAAATCGAAATAATCCGTGTTGATAATTTTGTAGTTTACTGTACGTTGAATTTTATGTGTAACTGCATGTAAACTGTATTTAATTTGACTCCATATAATGCGTGATGTTGTTTTGTTTAATGTGACCTTGCTTGTTGTGTCTGTCGATACGGTATTCCGCATCAACCGGTCGCAATGAGTGTAATATGTAGGTGCGTGTTATTTTCAATTACAGTTGTAAATACGGCTCCCGTTGCCGTTGGCGTCTCTCAATCCCCAATGCACAACACGAGGTAGCACGCTCAGGAAATTATACAATGAGGAAAAACGAATAAAATGTGTAATTAGAAGTTTGATTTTTCACTTTTATAAACTTTATAATTGTAACACTGTACGTACCGTTGTATCTGGCACGGCTTTAGCGCACCAGATTTCCGTTTAAAAAAACTTAAATTGTATGTCCTGTTCCCTCGTGTGTCGTTGATAATGCTGTGGCCCTAAACAGGGACGTTCGGGTGTCACCACTTGTGGGATTTGTGTCCACTTTTTGGGTTGAATTAATTAAAGACGCCACGTTATCGATTTAATTTTTATAACAAATTATTTATTTATGAATTCACTTCAAGATGTTTTTTTTTTATTACAATAAATTTAATTAGGGTATTCCCAAACACTGTGTACCGCGAGAATTTAATTTTCTTAACAAGTATTGTTAAATCCAAAATACTTCGCGCACAGAAAAATTTACTTTTAATTTTTTCTAATGAGAAAATGGCGACTCGTTGTTTTCACGTCAAAACTACAATTCATTCTTTTTACAATGGCGAGTCGTGTGATCACGTTGCAAAATTTCATCCAAAAATTATATATATATATCTGTCCCTTTTCGACGAAAGGAAATTATTTCATTTTGTTTTCTTTTGGTGTTGACATACGAACAATCGTATGTCAAATCGTCGTTGTCGTGACAAGAACGAGATGGAGCAAAACAAAACAATAGTAAATCAAAGAAATTTCTGATACTGCTAGCGAAAACGAGATGGAACAAATATCACTAAAAATAATTTTAGAGTTCCGCATCATTTACGCTAGGTGAAAATGAAATTAGTTACGCTAAGAAGAATCTTGTGCGTAAACCCAAAATGTGTATGTGGTGGCGAATGAATTGCAATTTATATAAATCAAATAATTAATTTATATGCTTGCAATGCGTGAGTCACTACAACCTGTTTACACTATGTTTTTTAGATTTTTTAAAAGATTTCCGAAATTGTCAGAAGGAATGAACTGTTTGCATTAAAGAATATTCTTGGTTAAACATGTGATCAAAAAGTTCCGGTTGAAAAATTAAAAAGCGTTCTCCTGAAAATTAACGTTTTTGACATATCGTTATCTTGCATGGATAGTGCGATTTGCATTCCAATTTTTCATGTTCTCTAGAAACGTATATCAAATGTTTCTATGATATTTTTGTAGGAATTTGTTTGAAGAAAAACAAAAATTAAAATTGACTGATTATTTTCATATTTTATAAAATCGCAAAATTTTAGTGATATGTATTTAAAATTCAAAGTTTAAACATTAATATTTAAATATCGGAATGGGCTACCTACTTACGTAGTACACTAAAATAAAGGTAAGTCTGATTACTAAAAATATTGTTACAAAAGTTTATGTTAGACTATCTAAATTTGGGGTAATTAAGAAAAATATGTGGGAAGGTACTATCTCAAAGCAATTTTCTTTAACGCACTGTAGCTCAGTAAATTTTGAAAATGCCCCTCCCCTCCCTCCCTTCGGGACCTATTTTTTGCTTGAAATTAATCAAGGAGTCACCCTAAAAATATTTACACTCAAGTACAAGACACCCTGTTTACAAAGTAACTTTCGTCAATACAGCGTTTTGTGATTTTCTCTCACTGGAGACAGAAATCACGTTTTCGCTGGAAGATTCTGCTTCCGATGGATATCTTTTTATACAGGCCGTAGAAAACACTAGCTTTTCACAAACCGAACTAGATAAAAACGAGTCGTCAGTTTCCTTATCATCGCATTTATCCTATTAACCATTGCAATTAGGTAATTGCGCGAGGTACGTTAAGTATGAATGAAAATCCAGCGTGATGTTTGAAATATTTACAAATGTGAGCATCCTTAGCAGTTGTATTTACGTCTATATAGACTCTCGATGGCTCTAACAATATTCTTAATCAGTTTAATAGTTATTCCGTAGTTTTCTTCGTTTTCTACTACTATGTACAATTTGTTTTGCAAATAACCGCAACAACTTTGAAATATTTTTGTTTTAAATTGTTTTGAAGATAAAATTAAAAACGATCCTCTATTTAGAACCGTATTTGATTTATGCAAGTTTTAATTCTTTAATTAAAATCCATTTTATTGTTTCATATTTTTTCAAAACTCTAATCTAAAAATCTCTTTGAAATGCATAAAATATTTTGTAATCCAATCTGGGTTTTATTTCTAGAATTCATGGAAGAGTTTTATAGTCGTATAGTAGTATTACGTTTAAAATAAAATATTGAAACAAGACAAAATTAAATATAATCCCTAACCACAAATGGCTGTTTCCATTATTTTAATTAAAACAAATGAATTAAATAAAAAAAATTGATAAATAATAAAAATCCCATGTGAGTTACAATGAAAAACGCCAACATATTTACAGTGTCATAATCCAAAATATGGTTTTATTTCCATAAAGGAATTTTCTCCGAATCCAAACATAAAGCGTCAAAAAAGTCGTACAACGGTACTCGATTTTAACTGTTTGTTTAAAGATACATATGTGTACGTATGATTTGAAATGATGCGGTATATTGAGGGATCAAAGTACATTAGTGAATGCTTACTTATCGAAAAACTTCAAAAACATTGTTAGCATTCTTTGGAGTACTAATCTGTGAATTTTATTTAAAACCGAATTACTGATTTAATTGAATAAAAAATATTACAATTTCATTAGAATTATAAGTAAAAATTGATTGAAACAATAATAGTATATTATTCAACGAGCATATAATGGTAGCTGTTATTCATGAAGATGAGGTTTACCGACTCGAGCCTATAGGCGAGTGTCGTAATTCATCTGAGTGAATAACAGCCATTATATGCAAGTAGAATACGATACTTTGTCCACGACCGACAAATAACAGTATTTTATAATCAAAACTGACGGAAGTTTCTGAAAACTCAATATAGCCTGAAAAGTAAATTCGTTTGTAGAAGAATACGAAATAAGACAATTTAATATTAATTCAAGAGTTCTTTTATCACAACGTTTCTTGTAAGTAAAAGTACGGGTATCATTTTTAATATTGTGCCTTGGTCTGAGAAATTGTTGATCAGCACACTAAGGTTGTCATAATTTCGTACTCCCCTCCCGCTAAAGCTATATAAAGCTGGCCATAAGCAAAAACAGATTCCGGCAAAAACAAACCAACATTATTGAACGATTGCTGAGCCTTGTTAATCATCATTGTAAAAGCCAAAATGATGGACAATTTTCGTCGCTTCATTCGAAATCCTAAGCTGCTCTCGTTTTGGGATATATTTTTCAATTCGCAATGAAAAATAAACATAAAAAAAATACAAAACGTCCTTGGTGAGGAGGATCGAACCCGAAACATTTTCTATTCGAAGTTTCTTGTTAACAGCTGAACACCTATTTCTCTCAGACTACTCAGTTATACAAATCAACCATCTAAATTGGAAATATAAGAAAATACTCCGCTGCACACTGTGAATTATAATATAATGTAGTTATATTATAATTCACAGTGAATATATCCTAAAATAATTTTCGTCGACATTTTGACGTCACAGTTTAATAATAATGAAAATGGCAAGAGACTACTAGATAAAATTGGGACAATTTAAACGGGCGTACACGAAAAATTTTTGGGCAACAAACATTAGCATCAAAAATATTAAATTGGCGACAAATATAATATTTTGGAACAGAAAAAAATAATTTTTAGTAGTAAAAAAAAAAAAAATTCGTGACACAAAATTAAATTTAATCGATACAAATTATTTAATATTTGATGGGGGATCGATATAAAATATTGCAGTGTCATTAATAGATTCTATATAATCAGCTCCTACGTGCGGACACGCAGTGCGACATGTTTGCGTATCCCGGCTCCTACGTCCCTCGAAGTTTAAATCTAAAGCCCCTCGGAGGGCTAAGCGGGGGGGAGCGAAGCGACGTCCCGCGTGCCCGTGAGAGTTACCGAAGCCGTTAGCCTCTACAATTCTAAGTTAAATTAGCGATCTCCATTTTCCAGAATATTTTAAAACTAATTTCAATTTTTTAATTTTTAATTTATTTATGTATTTATAAATTTCTTGCCAGTTAATTATTTTTGTCGCCCAAAATGTTTATTTCGATGCCAAAAAATAATTTTTTGTGTACCCTTCCAATAGTGCCAAAAAATTATAAATGTTGCCAAATTATTATTGTGATGCCAAGAAATTTTTGTTTGTTGCTCATTAATTTGTGCCGTTTTATTATTTTTTTGTATCTAAAATATTAATTTTTTGTGTGCCTGTTTATTGCCAGCCGATAAAATTTCAGAAATTAAATAATTTACTTGGTAGTATTGAATAATGAAAGAAGAGACTAACTAGATCAACTAGCAGTGAATACTGGATATCATTATAATTGATGAAACAAATGTATACGCACTGAGATATATTCATGGATACGACATAGGCAAAAATTCATGGTATAAGAAAAAAACGAAGAAGAAGAAAAAAAGATTGTGTCTGTGTGACAGGGAACGTATTTAGTTCCCTTGTCTTGAATTGGTTTAGAATTTTCGGAAATGAAATCATATAAACCTAACCTCCGTATCGCTATAATTACATAGTAGGCTATGACCTTCGAGTCAATAAATGCGTTATTTTTTTTCAATACACTAAATAGTTCTTTCATATTTTTGTTTTTACAAATGTTTAGTAAACAAGTTTGTTTATGTCCGAAAGTTTGACGTTTCACAAAATTTTTGTTTGTTTTTATTTATTTTCCAGGTGTGTAATGAAAATTTCAAGGAAAAATAGTGAGAAATAATTTAAAATATTTTCCGAAGATAAGTAGTGCAATGTGTGAATAGTTCAAATAATGCTTCAATTAGTTAATCAGTCTCAAAATCTTTGTATGTTTAATGAGTCAAGCGCAAGTTTAATATTAACAAAATTATTTTCGAATCCAGTACGGCCCTTTTTCGGAATTAGCTTTTTAGAGTGTGAGGCATATATAAAATGAGCGGTACAACTAAAAAAAAACTTGTACCATTCGTTTTTGCTGTTTACTATGATAAATATTTTGCATGTCGTCTCCATGTATATATCTCAGTGATTATACGTTATTCGTGGACAAAGTCAATTATAATTGTCTATCCCCAATCAAAATTAAAAGGTTCCTGTTCTGGTATTGTTGACAATTTTCAATACGATATTTTAAAATAAAAATGCAGTGAAACCCCGCTATAACAAACACCCAAGGGAAAACAAAATTTTTTTTTATAACCGGAGTTTCATATAAATTGACATCATTTATAAAACGCCCATTATCGGAAAATTTGTAATAACCGGATGTTTTTTATAAACGGGGATTGCTATAGCCGGATTTCACTTTTTAATACTGAGGAGATTAAAAATGTAAAATGTTTAAAATACTATTAACGGTGCCTGATGAGAAATGACCCTAAAATAAAAAAATTAATACAATTAAATAATTTAAAAAATGATTAGAGATACTAATTCGATTTGAACGCTAATGTGTGGCTGCACGTGTCTAAAATTCAATAATTCATTAGTAAAAAATAAAAATGAACTCATAGTTTTTTTTTAAACTCCTAAATAATAACTAATTAAATAATCTAAATAAATTTAAAAAAAATTAACATGTGTATTTAATGTAGCATTTACCACAAACTACAATTTTTTAAATCCCAAAATCCGATTAAGTAATTTTCACACAACAAAATCGGATTTCAATAGCATATTATAATACAACATACAAAATTTATAAAAAAAAAATCGAATTCAATTTAAAAATAAAACCATCAATTGAGTAATTATGTATGTATTCATTTTGTGCAGCTGATTGTATTTCAGTATGTTGTTAATTCGTTATTTTTTATTGTATTTAGCACAAAGATTGCTGACTAAATCACGTTTTCTTAATACAATCAATTATGAGTTATGACTATTTTACAAAGTCTAAATATTTTATCCGAGTATTATGAATAATTAAAATGCGACATATTATGCTTATTACATGCCGGATTTCATCAACGCTTCGCAATTATGATTAAACACTCAATGCGAATCGAATTCCTGATTTAGCTTGACTTAATCACCAATATTTTGAACACAGCTAGATTGAAATTTTCCAATTTATCGGGGTTCTCTAAATTTTTCACCGTCAAATGAATATTGACCAAAAGTTTGACTAGCTTTTCATGTAAGGGATCGCAGTGAAATTTTCACTAAATGACTTATAGGTTAATCAAATAACTGAAGTAACCTTTCGTTATTTTAACAGCGGTCTGTTTATTGTAAAATTTTTAGTCCTACTCAATATAAAGAAAACATTTGTTTATATAAGGTGGTCAGAAAACAGAAGCGTATGCACTTAAAAATCCATCCCTGACTTTCTATACTAATTATTCAGTTGATTTAAATATCACACGTGAATTTAGTTAGCATCAATAATATCTACCGCTACGGATAACCGGAAAGCCGATTTGTCCTTGAAGAACTTCAACTACATAAATAAATGTACATACATAAGTTGCAAAGGAAAATCGGGCAGCAATATTTTACCGGTCCGGGAAACATTATTCTAGAAAATAAACTGTAATTTAATAATGACCATCGCTTTTATTTTTTGGCTTATTTCACTTATACATTCATTATTAAACATGTTATATCCTAAACATGTTCTTTTAAATTACTAACAATGACGTGTGTTTCTATATATCTCGATTGGCTAATAAATCCCTTGTAATCTCCAATGTTTCTCTTACGAGTATATTTAAGTACATGTTAGCGACATCGAACGATCCATAAGAAGTCAAACCATCCATACCAACACAAGATTTCAGCATACAACCACATGATTGAACGGCAACAACAATTGACGATGAATTCTATTTGTTGAAACAAAATGGAATACAGGCAGTCAACTATTTTTGATGAAGATGTTTAACCAAAATATGTCAATTTTAATAAAATTTCTAGTAAACATAACAATTAACCAAATTTTTTTTTTTTTCGAAAATTAATTTTTGCTAAAATAAAATATATGTTTGCTTTGATTGCTTATAAAACTCAAAATTCATTCGAACAGAAAATAAAACCGGTGAATTTCAATTTTGGACACCGGAGTTTATACATTAAATTGTTCAGATTGTTTTATTGGTTGGCCATGACTTTCGAGTTAAACGGTTGTTGTTTTTTCTCAAAATTTTTGTAATTTTCCTTAAAAAAATTTAGTTTAAATCAAAATACTTATTTTACTGAATTTAATTCTAATTTTGATTAATTTAAAATATGTAGTGAATTTTTTGTAAAATGTTTTCTAATATATAATTTAATCTAAATTGATTGTGAAGGGTTTAACCAAGTGAAAAACATTTTATTTAACATTACGTGCGGGCGTCGTATTTTGTGGTTCACAACAAAGGGAGGCATTCTGGACCACATATTCTTGCCAAAACAACAAAAACCTTTTAGGGCTAAGGAAATGAAAGCGAGAATTGCTTGTGGGATTTTTTGTTTGTTAGGCTTGGTCATACAGTTCAATCAAATTGTTTTTTGTTTTATTTACGGTAAACTGGAAGATTGGACAACTGTGTATGGAATATACAAGGGATGTTGCCAAAATTAGGACAGAATCATATTGCGCTCAACATATAAATGATAACAGCACAATTATCAAGACATTAACACAAATTTGGAAGTTTTATATCGTATGAAAAAAAGGTGACTTATTGGATCGGATGGAAGAAATATTAATTTACAAAAATAGAAACAAAGCTTTCAGATATGTTGAACTTAAAAATTAATAAAACAACCAACAAAATTTATGATTTTATTTTAAATTCATAAGTAAGCGGAACAATTTTCAAATTGAAAATCGTTATTATTCAATAAAATTGTAGTAGCGGTCAACTGAGGATGATATAGTAAGTATATCGAAATCAATTTGAAAAATCACAATAAATAATTTGACTATAAAGAAATAAACTTATTAAATAAATAAAAAATTAACAAATATAAAATAAAATTTGCATTTCTAATTTTAAAAAAATTTAAGCATCTCAAATATTTAAGGCATTTGACTCCAAAAGTCAGCTTGAAACTTGTTTCCACGGATTTTTCTCCGCAGTTCGAGCTCATCCTTCAGGGTTCTCACCTGGGGCGTGTGTTTAACATATTCATTTATTTTCTTTGTTCCAGAACTGCGAATGTGAGTTATACGCTGACGATTTGACATAACAAAAACTGTAGATACTTTGCAACAGTGTTTAGAAATGCAGAGTGATCTTGATTTGCTATACAAATGGTCGAGTTTAAATATATTACCCTTAAATTTGGACAAGTTAAGACTATGAGTTTCTTCGGGAAAAAGGATATTATTGTTGCGTCCATATCATATTGGCGATCATCAGCTTCTTGTACGAGAAATGAGATTTAAGGATTTAGGGATTGTCTTGGATCATCAATTGAATATTCGGGGCCATATTAATTTAATAGTGGCTAAGGCTAATGATCTACTTGGGTTCATTCGTCATGTCACTAAGGATTTTCGTAATCCTCATTTCGTTAAAAGCTTATACTGTTCTATCGTTCGGTCTAACTTGGAATATGCATCGATTGTTTGGTATCCAGCGTATAATAATTATATTGCTCGAATTGAATGAGTACAGAAGCAATTAATTATTTATTATCTTCATAAATTGGATTAGCCATTTGATCCCAACATTCCAGTGTGGCTGAATAAAAACAATTTGCCGCTCAATAGCGACCGATGTAAATTTGCAATTTGAAATTTTTACTGGAAAGACGTACAATTGCTGCTTCAATGTTCATCGCTGATGTTCTAAATAGTACCATCGATTTCCTGGAACTCCTTTTTAGTTAAGATATTCATGTGCCCTGTAAACCTATGCGACAATTTAATATTATTCACATCGATTATAGAATTCGCGGTTGCGGATCTATCGCTGATCGTAAACTACATATAAAAAAACTTGGAAACAATTATTTTTTATCCAATTTTGATGTATAATAGCCCGATAACTAGACTGAATTCAAATAGAGAAAATGTAAAATAACCCATTGTTATTGTATAATCCACGTTGCTAGGGGAACGTGAGTTATTTTTTGTATAACAAAACATTGAGTAGTCATTGAAAAATTATTTGTAGATTTCATAATTTAGGTCAAAGAAATACGTCACATAAATTTAAAGAACGGTCACTTTGATAATTATATTTCAAAATTCAATGCTTCAGTGTGAAAACACAAAATGGAACTATTTCTTATTAATTTACGATTATTTTCATTTATTTCAACAAAATTGGATAAAACGTTGTATGCCACTCATGAGCAAAGAGATATTATCCACTCGGGATAATATCCCACTCGGCTATCGCCTCGTGAGACAAACTTATCCCTCATGGATAATATCTCGTTTTGCTCACTAGTACCATAAATAACTATTATCATAGTTTCATTGAAATTCCTTAGAATATTTTTACAATTCGTCAAAAAAAAATTGTTTTAGATCCGCAATAAAAATATTGCGTTTGTACGGGGAATCAAAAAATATAAATCACATGTAAATCAATAGAAATTTTCCAGGATACTTTGATTTACACCAATTGTTTCCAATTTTTTTTATATGTAGTTTACGATTCGCGATAGATCCGCAACCGCATAATCGACGTGATTAATTTTAATGTAATCGATTTTCATTTGTATAAATGTCTTTTAAAAAACTAATTAAGAATTAGAATAAAACTTGTTTATAATATTGTAATCAAAAAAAGATCTATCCTGTTGGTGATAATAATAAACAAATAAAAACTTGAGCCAAATCTTCAGAAAAGAAGCAGTTCTGGTTGTCTAAAACTATTTGTGTATCAGTTTCCCTCCTAAAGCTAACATATTTTCGTTATGAATGGGAATGAAATGAAGAAATATTTGAAAATTTTTCAAAATTAATAAATAACCAATAATTTAAAAATTATTTTATTTAAATATCAATTGCTTAAAAATAAAAGTTAAAATCTTTCTTTTAGTGATATTCGACTTTTCCACTGGGTAGAAGACCGGTTTCGGAATTATTATTCCTTTTTCAATTCTTTGTTACAGTTCTAATTTTTTCTCAATAAACAAATTCAACAAATTAGAACTGTAATAAAGAATTGAAAAAGGAATAATAATTCCGAAACCGGTCTTCTACCCAGTGGAAAAGTCAAATATCACTAAAAGAAAGATTTTAACTTTTATTTTTAAGCAATTTTTTTTTTATTTTTTTTTTTTTTTTAATCAGTTTTTTAATTGGGTGCAGAGCGGACTTATTAACGGTCCTAGCTCCTTGTAACTGTCAGAGATTCTGCACCCAATGCGCGATCCTGCAAGTAAAGATTAATACGAGTGTGAAGTTTTCCAGACATTCCAGAGATTTATCTATGTATTAGTATTACACTGCTAAAACAAATTCTTATTGGAAAATTGAGTGTTATTTCAAAAAATTGAGTAGTATTTAGAAAAGTATTTTCTAAAATCAAGCTTTAATTAAATTTAGGCAAATCAAAAAACGTAAAAAATTCTTGCTCGTTCGATATTATAAATATATTAATTTTAATTGATTTATCTATGAATTGTTATTAAAAAAATGATATATGGCGTTTTAAAGTTAAAGTGTGACTTGATAGAAAATAATTTTGGAGAACTTTAATTAAACGAACGATTCGTATGGATTAGGGTTTTTTAATTAGGTATTGCAGAGGCCCATTCCATGTGCTAGCCAAACCTTTGTCATCATTGTTGTGGATGGCCGATATTGGCCCTTGAGTGTTGAGTGCGATTTAAAAAAATAAAAATTTGTAGAACTTTAACTAAACGAACGATTCGTATGGATTAGGTTTTTTAATTAGGTATTGCAGAGGCCCATTTCATGTGCTAGCCAAACCTTTGTCATCATTGTTGTGGATGGCCGATATTGGCCCTTGAGTGTTGAGTGCGATTTAAAAAAATTAAAATTTGTAGAACTTTAACTAAACGAACGATTCGTATGGATTAGGGTTTTTTAATTAGGTATTGTAGAGGCCCATTTCATGTGCTAGCCAAACCTTTGTCATCATTGTTGTGGATGGCCGATATTGGCCCTTGAGTGTTGAGTGCGATTTAAAAAAATTAAAATTTGTAGAACTTTAACTAAACGAACGATTCGTATGGATTAGGGTTTTTTAATTAGGTATTGTAGAGGCCCATTTCATGTGCTAGCCAAACCTTTGTCATCATTGTTGTGGATGGCCGATATTGGCCCTTGAGTGTTGAGTGCGATTTAAAAAAATTAAAATTTGTAGAACTTTAACTAAACGAACGATTCGTATGGATTAGGGTTTTTTAATTAGGTATTGTAGAGGCCCATTTCATGTGTTAGCCAAACCTTTGTCATCATTGTTGTGGATGGCCGATATCGGCCCTTGAGTGTTGAGTGCGATTTAAAAAAATTAAAATTTGTAGAACTTTAACTAAACGAACGATTCGTATGGATTAGGGTTTTTTAATTAGGTATTGTAGAGGCCCATTTCATGTGCTAGCCAAACCTTTGTCATCATTGTTGTGGATGGCCGATATTGGCCCTTGAGTGTTGAGTGCGATTTAAAAAAATTAAAATTTGTAGAACTTTAACTAAACGAACGATTCGTATGGATTAGGGTTTTTTAATTAGGTATTGCAGAGGCCCATTCCATGTGCTAGCCAAACCTTTGTCATCATTGTTGTGGATGGCCGATATTGGCCCTTGAGTGTTGAGTGCAATTTAAAAAAATAAAAATTTGTAGAACTTTAACTAAACGAACGATTCGTATGGATTAGGGTTTTTTAATTAGGTATTGCAGAGGCCCATTTCATGTGCTAGCCAAACCTTTGTCATCATTGTTGTGGATGGCCGATATTGGCCCTTGAGTGTTGAGTGCGATTTAAAAAAATTAAAATTTGTAGAACTTTAACTAAACGAACGATTCGTATGGATTAGGGTTTTTTAATTAGGTATTGCAGAGGCCCATTCCATGTGCTAGCCAAACCTTTGTCATCATTGTTGTGGATGGCCGATATTGGCCCTTGAGTGTTGAGTGCGATTTAAAAAAATAAAAATTTGTAGAACTTTAACTAAACGAACGATTCGTATGGATTAGGTTTTTTAATTAGGTATTGCAGAGGCCCATTTCATGTGCTAGCCAAACCTTTGTTATCATTGTTGTGGATGGCCGATATTGGCCCTTGAGTGTTGAGTGCGATTTAAAAAAATTAAAATTTGTAGAACTTTAACTAAACGAACGATTCGTATGGATTAGGGTTTTTTAATTAGGTATTGTAGAGGCCCATTTCATGTGTTAGCCAAACCTTTGTCATCATTGTTGTGGATGGCCGATATCGGCCCTTGAGTGTTGAGTGCGATTTAAAAAAATTAAAATTTGTAGAACTTTAACTAAACGAACGATTCGTATGGATTAGGGTTTTTTAATTAGGTATTGTAGAGGCCCATTTCATGTGCTAGCCAAACCTTTGTCATCATTGTTGTGGATGGCCGATATTGGCCCTTGAGTGTTGAGTGCGATTTAAAAAAATTAAAATTTGTAGAACTTTAACTAAACGAACGATTCGTATGGATTAGGGTTTTTTAATTAGGTATTGCAGAGGCCCATTCCATGTGCTAGCCAAACCTTTGTCATCATTGTTGTGGATGGCCGATATTGGCCCTTGAGTGTTGAGTGCAATTTAAAAAAATAAAAATTTGTAGAACTTTAACTAAACAAACGATTCGTATGGATTAGGGTTTTTTAATTAGGTATTGTTGTTGATGAAAATGATATGCGGATTTATTCATTATTTTACAAATATTTGATTTATTCATTATTTTTAAAATGTTACAAATATCTGTCTGTTGAAATCGATTATTTTAAATATCCAGTAATGTACCCCAGCTATCAGTGTCATCAACTCGCTCTCAAAGTCTCAATTCATACGAAATCTAAAAATAAATAAATAAATTTATAAAATTATTTCAATATACTTACCAAGAAACTTAAATTTAAAAGGTGAACATGATGAAGCCTGAAAGGATAAGAAATAGTTAACACTATATAAGAAATTGTTCTAAATAATTTTATTATATAATTTAAATTACTTACTTGTAACATTGTATAATTTGTTTTCACGATGAACTGTCAAATTGTTAAATCTGTTACTTTTGATGTTACAAAATTGTAATAGATTTATTATTCGAACATCGATTAGTTCTCTCCATCGAATATAAAATTATAGTGGCGTATTTGTAAAGAAAAGTGAAACACCAAAAATGACAGATTTGACAATAAAAAATAAAACTTTTGTAAAATAACAATTGTGCCTTCCTTCTCTTACCAACCGGCGACACAAGAGGTTATAAATTAAAACGTACAAAATAAAATTAATAAAAGGAAAATTATATTTGTGGTACATTTGGTATTTAAGTTTAGTCATTAACCGCGTACATTTCCTAACCGATCACATCTTTATATACATAAATTTTTGGTGCCGAAACCCGGGAATATCCCGCTACAAGTAATCAGCTAAGTAAACTAACCTCAATAAAATTCATTATACGTACCTAAAATCGTATAAAAGTACAATCGTGCGAAAGATTTTAGATATTTAAAATCAAACCGCATCAATTTTGAGTGATAGTTAGTGATAGTGAAACAAAACATTGTAAATATCAGTCAATTATTTGAGTAAAACCACGTGAACTTAAGTATCTACATATTTACAAAATAGTTTGAGTGCAATTTAATCATGTCCGATAGACTTGAACGATTACGCGATCGAGCGCATAACCAAATGCTCCAAATATTGCAGTTTGCCGAACGGATATCCGAGACAACCACGCGAGAGGACATAACAACCAGACTCGAGGCGTTACGCGATAGGTATCAAACCTTTAACGAGCTAGAATTACAGTTATTTGAGTCAGACACGTATAAGTCTATTACCGATGCAGTTGATGACGTGTATTACAAGGCACATGCTTTATTGAAGAAAGCTCAGGGGCATGAACAACGCACAAACAATACCACACACGATTTAAACGCCACTTTAGAAGAATTCATAGGACAACAAAAAACATTTTATGACAGTGTTAACACGGCACAACATGCACACCTACCGAAGGTTAACATTGAACAGTTTTCTGGCGATTATAGATCTTGGGCCTCATTCCACGATTTATTTAAAACAACAGTTCACACAAATCAGAAGATCAGTAATGTTCACAAATTACAAATCCTACGAGGTTTATTGTCGGGTGAAGCTGCTGCACTTATAAAACATATCTCAATTACGGAAGCCAATTACACAGAAGCTTGGGATAAACTTTGTGCACGCTACAATAAGATGGGTCCTATTGTGACATCTCTGCTGCAAACCTTTTTTGAGCAAAAACCATGTGCTCAGGCTACTGGCAACGAGTTACGCCGCATTTCTGAGACAGCTGATGAAGTGATTCGTGGACTTCGTGTATTGGGATCAGAGGCGGAAACGCGCGATCCGTGGCTAATACATATTGTGTTAAACAAAATAGACAGCGAATCTAAACAACTGTGGGCAAATGAATCTGTTGGCAAGGACTTCCCAAAGTTTGAAACTCTCCTTGAATTTTTAAATAAGCGATGTGACGCATTGGAGATGTGCGAGGCAACCACCAAACGAGTTAATGCAAGATCCAGTACGAAATCATTTGTCACTGCGAATTTGAATACCACAATTGAATGCATAGCCTGCAGCCAGCCACACCCATTATTTAGGTGCCCAATATTCACAAATAAAAATTTGGATGCAAGGTTACAATTAGTAACTGAGGCTAATTTATGTCGCAATTGCTTAAAAAAGGGTCACATAAGCGCTAAATGCTTTTCAAAATTTTCATGTTTAATTTGCAAAAAACACCATCATACATTACTCCATCCCAATCAAACGGAAGTTCAAACAGATTCCAGTAAAACGTCAGCGAGTCATCACCTATCTGTTACTGAATCTTCAAAATCGCAGTCAACAGCAAATATTGAACCACCGCAGAATATTAACCAGAATAATAGCCAAATTAATGATTATCAAGTATTACATACTCTCTACTCGTCGCCAACTACGGTCCTACCGACTGCTGTTGTACTAGCAGAAACTCGTACCGGTAAACTCCAGCCATTTCGAGCATTGTTAGATTCAGGCTCTCAATCTTCATTCGTGACCGAATCTTGTGCACAACGCCTAGGCCTCCAGCGATGTCAAACATCCATATCTATATACGGCCTAGCATCTGCAGCCGCTGGAAACACTAAGGGAAAGATTGATATGACCATATATTCACGTGTTGACAAACACTTTAATTTAAAAGTTACGGCTCATATCATTCACAACATAACAAACTTGTTACCAACAAAATCTATTCACATGCAAGAAGAAATTGTAGGATTGGAGTTAGCAGATCCACAATTTTTTAAACCAAATAAAATAGATATACTACTCGGAGCAGACGTATTTTTTGAGATTCTGAACCCAGAGAAACGAGTAAGTGATGGATCTCCAGTAATACAGTCATCAAAGTTCGGTTGGTTAGTGGCAGGAACGTGGACTAATAAACCATCAAACATTGTTAGTTTACACACCACCAACGATCCGCTGATTGAAACCAACAATGAAGATCTCAATCAACTACTCAGGAATTTTTGGGAAGTGGAGGAGATAGCAGCTCCGGAAAATCCAGATATGTCTAGCAATTCATGCGAAATATATTATGAACAAACAACAATTAAAACTTCTGATGGTCAATATATCGTGAAGTTACCGTTTAAGGAACCAAGATTGTCACTTGGTAGTTCGTTTGAAGCAGCACATCAGCGACTGCTCGCAATGGAACGGAAATTTGCAAAACTACCAGAGTTTTCCGACGCTTATCATGACTTTATGAAGGAGTACATAGATTTGGGACATATGACCTATACACCAAGGCATACAATTCCTGCTCGCGATGACTCAAAATATTATTTGCCACATCATGCTGTGACAAAAGCCAGCAGCAGTACCACAAAATTACGAGTAGTATTCGATGCCTCCTGTAAGACCAGCACAACCGTATCATTGAATGACATTCTTCAAATTGGTCCAAACCTTCAAACTGATCTATCAATAATAATTCTACGATTTCGAAAACCTGCAATCGCATTAGTGGCAGATATCGAAAAAATGTACCGCCAAATAGGGGTAGACTCGACTGATGCTAACTTCCAATTAATTCTGTGGCGTGAAACTTCTAGTGAACCGCTTAAAGTATATAAGTTGAATACCGTGACATACGGTACTGCATGTGCACCTTACTTAGCAATCAAAACTTTGAAAAAGTGCGCTGACGATTATAAACAAATATATCCGGAAGCAGCTCACACAATCACCCACTCATTCTACGTAGATGATTTATTAACTGGATGTGATAGCGTGGCAGAGGCTGTACGACTAAAGGAACAGTTGAATGAAATCCTAAGTAACAGTGGATTCAAGTTACGAAAGTGGAAATCTAACTCGCCAGATTTTTTGAACTCATTCTCACATGAAGAAATCGAGAACACTCCTAAATTAATTGAATTTGATACATCAATCAAAACATTGGGCATCATATGGAATGCAACATCTGATCACTTTAGCTTCAAGGTTCAACAAAATGAAGAAATAAGATGGACAAAGCGTAAGATACTGTCCACTGCGTCGAAAGTTTACGATCCATTGGGTTTTCTTGCTCCAACAATAGTATTATTCAAAATATTACTGCAGAAAATTTGGCTTTGTAAGATCGATTGGGATGCTAGCTTACCGGATACTATCACAAATTCATGGCAAGACATTTACAAATCGTTGGCAAAATTAGAAACAATTCAAATTCCTCGATGTTTGACAACACTCAGAAACCCTAACCGACTTCAATTACACGCATTTTGTGATGCATCTGAAGCAGCATACGGGAGCGTCATATATTTACGAGCTACCAGTAAAACAGGTGAAACCACAACCAATATTATATACGCCAAAAGTAAGGTCGCTCCAATTCAACAAATTTCACTACCTAGGCTGGAGTTGTGTGGCGCCGTTCTTCTGTGCAAGACTGTAAAATTTTGTGTTGAATCTCTAGCATATAAAGATTTAGATATATTCGCATGGACCGATTCCATGATCGTCCTTCACTGGCTATCAGATGTTCCCCGGCGTTGGAAGAGCTTCATAGGTAACCGAACTGCAACAATACTTGAAACCATTCCACGAAGTAAATGGCATCACATTGAATCCAACGATAATCCTGCGGATCTTGTATCTAGAGGAGTCAAACCATTAGCATTAGCAACGTCCCAGCTCTGGTGGCATGGTCCGCAATGGTTGAGCAATGAAAAACATAATTGGCCAATATCAAAATCGACAACAGATGAAGTGAAGGGTGTGAACTTGGAAGAAAGGTCAAAGTATTTCAACGTTTTTACAGAGATAAGTAATCCGGATGATGTTGTTCTAACCCTACTGACGAAATTCTCATCTTGGTCTAAAATTCTGAGAATAATGGTGTATGTTCTAAGATGGGCACGAATGAAACAATCGGGTCATTGGAGACAACATGATAGGTCTATCAGTCCATCCGAGATGAAAGACGCCGAAGCAATGATACTACGTAATGTGCAGAAAACTGCATTTATACATGAACTAACAATACTCCAGAAAAACCATCCATTATCAGCAAAAAATCAACTGGCAGCAATCGATCCGTTTATAGATGATAATGGATTATTACGAGTAGGCGGGCGTTTACGAAAATCATCATTACCCTATGCAACCAAGCACCCAATCATATTGCCGAAAAATCATGTGGTTTGTCAGCTCATAGTACGTGATATCCATATCAACCACTTGCATGCGGGTAATTCATTAATGTTGAGCATTGTACGAAATAAGTATTGGATGATAGGGGCACGATGTACAATCAAACATTGTCTGAAATCTTGTACAGTGTGCATTCGTTACCGCGTTAATAAAACCGAACAAAAAATGGCTGATTTACCAGCAGCGCGATGCAACCAGGGCAGACCATTCCTGAAAGTGGGCCTAGATTATGCTGGGCCACTTTATATTAAAACTAATAAACGGAAGACAGCTCCAAGCGAGAAGGCCTACGTGGCAGTTTTCGTGTGTTTGGCTGTCAAAGCAGTGCACCTGGAAGTGGTGAGCAGCCTCAACACTGATTCGTTCTTAGCTGCACTAAAACGCTTCATTTCGAGACGAGGAACTCCTGAACAAATTTGGTGCGACAATGGATCAAATTTCATTGGGGGCAACAGAGAACTGCAGCAGCTAAAACAGCAAGTTATTAATCAAACAAAAAATCCACTAATATTGGAATTTCTTTTACAGAAAAGTATTGTATTCCACTTTAATCCACCCCATGCTCCACATTTTGGCGGGTTATGGGAAGCTTCAGTAAAGTCCTTTAAATACCATTTAAAGAGGGTAACCAACACTAATCTCACATTTGAGGAGATGACAACATTAATTATACAAATTGAATCACTATTGAATTCACGACCATTATGCCGAATGAACGATGACCCAGCTGACTTGAATGTATTAACTCCCGCTCATTTTCTGGTTGGCGAACCCTTGACAGCTGTTCCAGAGCCAAGCTTAGAAGACATTCCATCAAGTAAATTATCAAGATGGCAAAATATACAACAACGAATCCACGGATTTTGGAAACGATGGCATTATGACTATCTAACTACTTTACAACAGCGATACAAGTGGAAAACAAAAGGTGAATCATTCGATGTTGATAACATTGTCCTTGTACGGGAAGATGGTCTGCATCCCAGTCAATGGATGCTTGGACGAATTGCAGCCCTTCATCCAGGAACTGATGGCATTGTACGTGTTGTCACAGTAAAAACGGCAAAAAATGAAATTAAACGTTCAGTTACCAAGTTAATTAAATTAGTCATTAAGAAATAAATTTCCTTAAGGCGTGGGAGTATGTTGATGAAAATGATATGCGGATTTATTCATTATTTTACAAATATTTGATTTATTCATTATTTTTAAAATGTTACAAATATCTGTCTGTTGAAATCGATTATTTTAAATATCCAGTAATGTACCCCAGCTATCAGTGTCATCAACTCGCTCTCAAAGTCTCAATTCATACGAAATCTAAAAATAAATAAATAAATTTATAAAATTATTTCAATATACTTACCAAGAAACTTAAATTTAAAAGGTGAACATGATGAAGCCTGAAAGGATAAGAAATAGTTAACACTATATAAGAAATTGTTCTAAATAATTTTATTATATAATTTAAATTACTTACTTGTAACATTGTATAATTTGTTTTCACGATGAACTGTCAAATTGTTAAATCTGTTACTTTTGATGTTACAAAATTGTAATAGATTTATTATTCGAACATCGATTAGTTCTCTCCATCGAATATAAAATTATAGTGGCGTATTTGTAAAGAAAAGTGAAACACCAAAAATGACAGATTTGACAATAAAAAATAAAACTTTTGTAAAATAACAATTGTGCCTTCCTTCTCTTACCAACCGGCGACACAAGAGGTTATAAATTAAAACGTACAAAATAAAATTAATAAAAGGAAAATTATATTTGTGGTACATTTGGTATTTAAGTTTAGTCATTAACCGCGTACATTTCCTAACCGATCACATCTTTATATACATTGTAGAGGCCCATTTCATGTGCTAGCCAAACCTTTGTCATCATTGTTGTGGATGGCCGATATCGGCCCTTGAGTGTTGAGTGCGATTTAAAAAAATTAAAATTTGTAGAACTTTAACTAAACGAACGATTCGTATGGATTAGGGTTTTTTAATTAGGTATTGTAGAGGCCCATTTCATGTGCTAGCCAAACCTTTGTCATCATTGTTGTGGATGGCCGATATTGGCCCTTGAGTGTTGAGTGCGATTTAAAAAAATTAAAATTTGTAGAACTTTAACTAAACGAACGATTCGTATGGATTAGGGTTTTTTAATTAGGTATTGCAGAGGCCCATTCCATGTGCTAGCCAAACCTTTGTCATCATTGTTGTGGATGGCCGATATTGGCCCTTGAGTGTTGAGTGCAATTTAAAAAAATAAAAATTTGTAGAACTTTAACTAAACGAACGATTCGTATGGATTAGGGTTTTTTAATTAGGTATTGCAGAGGCCCATTTCATGTGCTAGCCAAACCTTTGTCATCATTGTTGTGGATGGCCGATATTGGCCCTTGAGTGTTGAGTGCGATTTAAAAAAATTAAAATTTGTAGAACTTTAACTAAACGAACGATTCGTATGGATTAGGGTTTTTTAATTAGGTATTGCAGAGGCCCATTCCATGTGCTAGCCAAACCTTTGTCATCATTGTTGTGGATGGCCGATATTGGCCCTTGAGTGTTGAGTGCGATTTAAAAAAATAAAAATTTGTAGAACTTTAACTAAACGAACGATTCGTATGGATTAGGTTTTTTAATTAGGTATTGCAGAGGCCCATTTCATGTGCTAGCCAAACCTTTGTTATCATTGTTGTGGATGGCCGATATTGGCCCTTGAGTGTTGAGTGCGATTTAAAAAAATTAAAATTTGTAGAACTTTAACTAAACGAACGATTCGTATGGATTAGGGTTTTTTAATTAGGTATTGTAGAGGCCCATTTCATGTGTTAGCCAAACCTTTGTCATCATTGTTGTGGATGGCCGATATCGGCCCTTGAGTGTTGAGTGCGATTTAAAAAAATTAAAATTTGTAGAACTTTAACTAAACGAACGATTCGTATGGATTAGGGTTTTTTAATTAGGTATTGTAGAGGCCCATTTCATGTGCTAGCCAAACCTTTGTCATCATTGTTGTGGATGGCCGATATTGGCCCTTGAGTGTTGAGTGCGATTTAAAAAAATTAAAATTTGTAGAACTTTAACTAAACGAACGATTCGTATGGATTAGGGTTTTTTAATTAGGTATTGCAGAGGCCCATTCCATGTGCTAGCCAAACCTTTGTCATCATTGTTGTGGATGGCCGATATTGGCCCTTGAGTGTTGAGTGCAATTTAAAAAAATAAAAATTTGTAGAACTTTAACTAAACGAACGATTCGTATGGATTAGGGTTTTTTTAATTAGGTATTGTAGAGGCCCATTTCATGTGCTAGCCAAACCTTTGTCATCATTGTTGTGGATGGCCGATATTGGCCCTTGAGTGTTGAGTGCGATTTAAAAAAATTAAAATTTGTAGAACTTTAACTAAACGAACGATTCGTATGGATTAGGGTTTTTTAATTAGGTATTGCAGAGGCCCATTCCATGTGCTAGCCAAACCTTTGTCATCATTGTTGTGGATGGCCGATATTGGCCCTTGAGTGTTGAGTGCAATTTAAAAAAATAAAAATTTGTAGAACTTTAACTAAACGAACGATTCGTATGGATTAGGGTTTTTTAATTAGGTATTGCAGAGGCCCATTTCATGTGCTAGCCAAACCTTTGTCATCATTGTTGTGGATGGCCGATATTGGCCCTTGAGTGTTGAGTGCGATTTAAAAAAATTAAAATTTGTAGAACTTTAACTAAACGAACGATTCGTATGGATTAGGGTTTTTTAATTAGGTATTGCAGAGGCCCATTTCATGTGCTAGCCAAACCTTTGTCATCATTGTTGTGGATGGCCGATATTGGCCCTTGAGTGTTGAGTGCGATTTAAAAAAATTAAAATTTGTAGAACTTTAACTAAACGAACGATTCGTATGGATTAGGGTTTTTTAATTAGGTATTGCAGAGGCCCATTCCATGTGCTAGCCAAACCTTTGTCATCAGTGTTGTGGATGGCCGATATTGGCCCTTGAGTGTTGATTGCACACGAATCAAACCATCCTTGTCGATGAATGGCGCCAATGTAATGATAGATGACTTCTTTGGTATTGGGCAATTTTGCTCGAGTGCATGAATTTCTCTAAAGAAGACTTCTTGTTGTTGGTGTTTAATGACGACCACTTCAGCCTTGGATAATTCTTTGACACAAATTGGACCTTTGAATTTATTGTACTTGCACCACCGATACATGTATGAAATAACTCTAAGCATTTTGTCCCAACCGGACACCCGTTTCATTACCTCCTTGATTGGATGATGCTCCTCACAATTCAATGAAAAAAGCAATTTGATTGATTTTGCTTCTCGGTTCGCATATACGATTGACTCGTTGTTAACTTTAAACGACAAAGGCCAACAAAACTCATCTTCTTGTAGCCAAGCGGGGCCACTCCACCATTGGTTGGTATCAATGATATCGCGTGGAAAGAGCCCTCTCGTTGCGAAATCGGCAGGGTTGTCGCCAGATTTCACATGTCGCCAACTGCTGAATGGAATAATTTGCAAAATCGCTGAAGTTCGGTTGGCGATATACGTTTTCCACTTCCTTGGTATCTCTGAGAGCCAGGCCAGGACAATGGTAGAGTCCGTCCAAGCAAATAAGTGGTAGTCCTCAATATTTAGTGATTCAAGGACTTGCTGAACCAGTTGGCTAAGGAGCCACGCTCCACACAACTCCAGCCTTGGGAGTGACATTTGCTTCAATGGAGCCACCTTACTTTTCGCAGTCAGCAAACGTATTGTTACCTGTCCCTTTGTATTGGTAACTCGGGAGTAGACTACGGCAGCATATGCATCCTCACTCGCATCCGAAAACCCATGGATTTCGTATTTAGTAACCCCTTCTAGTCCATCAGATAAAAAGCGAGGTAAGTTTAATCCGGACAGTTCAGGCAGTTGATTTCTAATTTTAACCCACGACTTTGCTACTGCCACTGGAACTTCTTGATCCCACTCAATCTTGAGAGCCCAAAGTCTTTGAAATAAGATTTTGGCAATTATAATGACAGGTGCCAAAAACCCAAATGGATCATATATCTGAGCCACTTGCGAGATAAAACTTCGTTTAGTCAACGTTTCATTAACGTTGAGAGAAACGTCGAAGGAAAACGAGTCGTTTGATGATTTCCAAACGACGCCTAAAATTTTGTGAACATCTTTCTGTTCGTCGAGCGTAATCTTTCGGCAATCACCTTCCGTTAATTCCACGTGAGAAGAGACCACCTTTCTCAAGTTAAAGCCACGATTTTTAAGTACGTTGGTTATTTCATTTTTGAGTGCAATCGTTTCAGTAATGGTATTTGCTCCCGTAATTAGGTCGTCGACGTAGAAATCGCGCAATATGATTTGTGCCACTTTCGGGTTTGTATTTTCTAGTGATCGACCTAGATGCTGTAATGAAGCTATGGCAAGAAATGGAGCGCATGAAGTGCGATACGTTACCGTTTTCAATTGATAAGTTTGAAGCGGTTTTGAGGTGTTATTTCGCCATATGATTTTGTGAAATATGCGGTCCGAGGGTTGAATCCATATTTGGCGTTACATTTTCTCTATGTCCGCCACTAACGATACCGCATGTTTTCGAAACCTAAGCAACGTTGACCACAATGTAGGTTGGAGAGTTGGTCCTATCAATAACGAATCGTTGAGAGATCTTTCGGAACCATTTGGCTTCACAGATCCATCAAAAACTACTCTAATTTTCTGTGTGCCATTATCGTTTTTGAATACTGCGTGGTGTGGGAGATAGTATTGCTTAAATCTTCCCTTTATTGATCTGTCGTTCTGATCAGCCAACTCCATATGCCCCAGAGCACTATACTCTTGTATGAATTTTGAATATTCCGTCCTTAGTCGTTCATCTACCACAAACTTCCGCTCAATCGACAAGAATCGTTTAAAGGCTACACCGTAGCAATCTCCTGACACTAATGCATCCGATTTAAACGGTAATGATACCATGTATCGACCATCAGCAGCTATTCTAACCGTTTCATTGAAGTGTTTGACGGCCAATATCTCTTCATCGGTGTATTCTTCTTTGTAATGAATGGACTCCGATTTCCAAAATTTTTCCAAAATATTATCCAAATTACAATTCAACTGAAAACTATTGAGCGTCTCCCGGTCAGCATTCGTATTACTTCCTGAAAACACCCAACCAAACAATGTGTTTACGACGACCATTCCCTTTGATAATGTCTTACGACCTTCAGTTATAATGGAGAAGAAGTAATCTGCCCCAATAAGGATGTCAACCGGCTGATTTTGTTCATAGCCGGAGTCCGCAAGACTCAATTTTGATAGTTGATTTAAATCGTCGTTCGTGAACATGATGGATTTCGGCGGTATTGTCATCAGCTGTTTCAAAATGTAAGCGTGAATTGACATGCTTACAGTACTTCCTGGCTCATTTGCGTATATGCGAAAATTGACGGCCTCAACTTAAGTCTGTTAGCTAAACTTTCTCGAATGAAAGTTGCCTGTGAACCAGAATCCAGTAGAATTCTTGCGAGTACCCTTTCTCCAAATTGATTCTCAATCCAAACCTGCGCTGTTGGAAGTAATGCGACTTGATCCATCCAAGTATGATGTATGTCTAATTGGGCACAAGTTGTGTCTTTCACTTCATCTGTGGGTTTAGTAGCCAATTCCTCCGATTCACATGCAACTGAATTCATTTTGACAGATGAAGCGGGTTGTTCGACGTGATCACCGTGCAACAGTGTATGATGTCGACGGAAGCATATCCTGCATGTTGATCTAGAAGGACATCTTTCTTTGATATGTGACCTGGACAAACAATTGAAACATGCTCCTTTTGTTCGTAGTAACAGGAATCTATCATCCCGACTGATGTCTTCAAATTCCTTGCACCTATACAAAGGATGATCACCTTTGCACTTCAAACAATTTTGTGTGTGTTCGTTTACGTTGTGACATCTGACGGTTTGTTGGCTCTGAGAGTGGTTAGGAAATTTAGGTTGATTGGTTTCAGCCTGACAGGTTTCCATTGCATCGCACTGTATATTTAAAAATTCGAGAAACTTTTCAATACTTGGAAAGTTATTGTTGGCCGATGATAACGCCCATCTGTGTTGTATGTCCTTATTCAATTTAGGTAGCAATATCTGAATTAACCACGGATCTCGTTTCTCAGCCTGATCTCCCAGCGCCCGCAACCCTCGTAACACTTCATCACTTTTATCACACAACCGTCGTAACGATCCGTCCTTTGATGGAATTGGTGGCTGCTGCAAAAATGTTTGAATCATCTCAGCCACAATATAATGTTTCTTGTCATATCTGTCGACAAGTTTCTTCCAAGCGAGCGGATAGTTTGCATCGGTCAACTGCATATGCTTGATTAGATCAGCGGCTTCTTCCACTAACAATCCTCGAAGCCTCGAATAGATCTCTGAACGATGGAAAATCGCGATAATTTCCACCAAACTTAGGTATATTTAAACGTGGCAACCGTAGGTCTTGATTGTTCGCGTATGATCTGTCGAGTGTTGTATCCAAAAGTGATTTTTGATGTTCTGCTAACCGCCCGACAGCAGAGACAACTTGAGCCTCTACCTCTTTCGAAACCAAATTACGAGACGGCTCTTGTTTCCGTAGCTCAACTTTCACGAACAGGTATTCTTCCTCAAATTTCTCACCATCAACAGAAGTATTATAATTTTGCAATGAATCTTGATAATCATTGAACTGAACGTAGAATTTTTCGAGCAATTCTATTCGGGCGATTAATTCCTCGTACGTTGTAACTTCAGTAATTCCCTTGACAAAGCGCCGTAATCTAGCTAACCCCTCAAAACAATTGCTTACTTTCTTTTGTAACCCCTCAATAATTTGAGCTTCTGTTGGCATTTTGTAAAGAAGAGGCCTTATCATCAGTAATTAATTCAACTTTCACAAGCAAATTGGCAATATGTTTTAATTATAAAATGGCGTTCAATAAACTTGATTGGTTGAAATGAATAACCCACCTTTGTACCACAATATTAATTTCGATATTTATCACAAAAAATGGCAGGCAGTATGAACGACGTGGCGTGTTAAATACAATATGGCGTCCAAGCGACTTGGTTGTTTGAAACGATTAACGCGTTATTGCACCCAAAAATGAAATAAATTGTACTCACGTATTTGTAGCACTTCACGGTGATTGCGATCCAATGTTCCCAGAAAATAGCTTAAAATTCTCCGTTATTGTGTGATCCGGCTCGAAGGACCTTATGGATAACTCAAAAAAATAATAAAACTTTGTGGACTGTATTTCTGTATTTCTATGTGGTTGGTGACAGACTGAATTTTTATTTCTTTACAAGATATTTAACAATGTACATTATACAAGGCATTTTACACACAAGTTAAATTATATAAGGTAACATGACATTATGTGAGTGAAGTCTGCAACGAAACATTAATATTTAAATGTGTTTACCTACACTATACATTTTGTAATCTTGGTGGTTTGTTTATTCACAACAATGATGACAAAGGTTTGGCTAGCACATGAAATGGGCCTCTACAATACCTAATTAAAATACCTAATCCATACGAATCGTTCGTTTAGTTAAAGTTCTACAAATTTTAATTTTTTTAAATCGCACTCAACACTCAAGGGCCAATATCGGCCATCCACAACAATGATGACAAAGGTTTGGCTAACACATGAAATGGGCCTCTACAATACCTAATTAAAAAACCCTAATCCATACGAATCGTTCGTTTAGTTAAAGTTCTACAAATTTTAATTTTTTTTAATCGCACTCAACACTCAAGGGCCAATATCGGCCATCCACAACAATGATGACAAAGGTTTGGCTAGCACATGAAATGGGCCTCTACAATACCTAATTAAAAAACCTAATCCATACGAATCGTTCGTTTAGTTAAAGTTCTACAAATTTTAATTTTTTTAAATCGCACTCAACACTCAAGGGCCAATATCGGCCATCCACAACAATGATGACAAAGGTTTGGCTAGCACATGAAATGTGCCTCTACAATACCTAATTAAAAAACCCTAATCCATACGAATCGTTCGTTTAGTTAAAGTTCTACAAATTTTAATTTTTTTTAATCGCACTCAACACTCAAGGGCCAATATCGGCCATCCACAACAATGATGACAAAGGTTTGGCTAACACATGAAATGAGCCTCTACAATACCTAATTAAAAAACCTAATCCATACGAATCGTTCGTTTAGTTAAAGTTCTACAAATTTTAATTTTTTTTAATCGCACTCAACACTCAAGGGCCAATATCGGCCATCCACAACAATGATGACAAAGGTTTGGCTAGCACATGAAATGGGCCTCTACAATACCTAATTAAAAAACCTAATCCATACGAATCGTTCGTTTAGTTAAAGTTCTACAAATTTTAATTTTTTTAAATCGCACTCAACACTCAAGGGCCAATATCGGCCATCCACAACAATGATGACAAAGGTTTGGCTAACACATGAAATGGGCCTCTACAATACCTAATTAAAAAACCCTAATCCATACGAATCGTTCGTTTAGTTAAAGTTCTACAAATTTTAATTTTTTTTAATCGCACTCAACACTCAAGGGCCAATATCGGCCATCCACAACAATGATGACAAAGGTTTGGCTAGCACATGAAATGAGCCTCTGCAATACCTAATTAAAAAACCCTAATCCATATCGTTCGCTTAGTTAAAGTTCTACAAATTTTAATTTTTTTAAATCGCACTCAACACTCAAGAGCCAATATCGGCCATCCACAACAATGATGACAAAGGTTTGGCTAGCACATGAAATGTGCCTCTACAATACCTAATTAAAAAACCCTAATCCATACGAATCGTTCGTTTAGTTAAAGTTCTACAAATTTTAATTTTTTTTAATCGCACTCAACACTCAAGGGCCAATATCGGCCATCCACAACAATGATGACAAAGGTTTGGCTAGCACATGAAATGGGCCTCTACAATACCTAATTAAAAAACCTAATCCATACGAATCGTTCGTTTAGTTAAAGTTCTACAAATTTTAATTTTTTTAAATCGCACTCAACACTCAAGGGCCAATATCGGCCATCCACAACAATGATGACAAAGGTTTGGCTAGCACATGAAATGGGCCTCTGCAATACCTAATTAAAAAACCTAATCCATACGAATCGTTCGTTTAGTTAAAGTTCTACAAATTTTAATTTTTTTAAATCGCACTCAACACTCAAGGGCCAATATCGGCCATCCACAACAATGATGACAAAGGTTTGGCTAGCACATGAAATGGGCCTCTACAATACCTAATTAAAAAACCCTAATCCATACGAATCGTTCGTTTAGTTAAAGTTCTACAAATTTTAATTTTTTTAAATCGCACTCAACACTCAAGGGCCAATATCGGCCATCCACAACAATGATGACAAACGTTTGGCTAGCACATGAAATGGGCCTCTACAATACCTAATTAAAAAACCCTAATCCATATCGTTCGTTTAGTTAAAGTTCTACAAATTTTAATTTTTTTAAATCGCACTCAACACTCAAGGGCCAATATCGGCCATCCACAACAATGATGACAAAGGTTTGGCTAGCACATGAAATGGGCCTCTACAATACCTAATTAAAAAACCCTAATCCATATCGTTCGCTTAGTTAAAGTTCTACAAATTTTAATTTTTTTAAATCGCACTCAACACTCAAGGGCCAATATCGGCCATCCACAACAATGATGACAAAGGTTTGGCTAGCACATGAAATGGGCCTCTGCAATACCTAATTAAAAAACCTAATCCATACGAATCGTTCGTTTAGTTAAAGTTCTACAAATTTTAATTTTTTTAAATCGCACTCAACACTCAAGGGCCAATATCGGCCATCCACAACAATGATGACAAAGGTTTGGCTAGCACATGAAATGGGCCTCTGCAATACCTAATTAAAAAACCTAATCCATACGAATCGTTCGTTTAGTTAAAGTTCTACAAATTTTAATTTTTTTAAATCGCACTCAACACTCAAGGGCCAATATCGGCCATCCACAACAATGATGACAAAGGTTTGGCTAGCACATGAAATGGGCCTCTACAATACCTAATTAAAAAACCCTAATCCATACGAATCGTTCGTTTAGTTAAAGTTCTACAAATTTTAATTTTTTTAAATCGCACTCAACACTCAAGGGCCAATATCGGCCATCCACAACAATGATGACAAAGGTTTGGCTAGCACATGAAATGGGCCTCTGCAATACCTAATTAAAAAACCTAATCCATACGAATCGTTCGTTTAGTTAAAGTTCTACAAATTTTAATTTTTTTAAATCGCACTCAACACTCAAGGGCCAATATCGGCCATCCACAACAATGATGACAAAGGTTTGGCTAGCACATGAAATGGGCCTCTACAATACCTAATTAAAAAACCTAATCCATACGAATCGTTCGTTTAGTTAAAGTTCTACAAATTTTAATTTTTTTAAATCGCACTCAACACTCAAGGGCCAATATCGGCCATCCACAACAATGATGACAAAGGTTTGGCTAACACATGAAATGGGCCTCTACAATACCTAATTATAAAACCCTAATCCATACGAATCGTTCGTTTAGTTAAAGTTCTACAAATTTTAATTTTTTTAAATCGCACTCAACACTCAAGGGCCAATATCGGCCATCCACAACAATGATGACAAAGGTTTGGCTAGCACATGAAATGGGCCTCTACAATACCTAATTAAAAAACCCTAATCCATACGAATCGTTCGTTTAGTTAAAGTTCTACAAATTTTAATTTTTTTAAATCGCACTCAACACTCAAGGGCCAATATCGGCCATCCACAACAATGATGACAAAGGTTTGGCTAGCACATGAAATGGGCCTCTGCAATACCTAATTAAAAAACCCTAATCCATACGAATCGTTCGTTTAGTTAAAGTTCTACAAATTTTAATTTTTTTAAATCGCACTCAACACTCAAGGGCCAATATCGGCCATCCACAACAATGATGACAAAGGTTTGGCTAGCACATGAAATGGGCCTCTACAAATTAAAAAACCCTAATCCATACGAATCGTTCGTTTAGTTAAAGTTCTACAAATTTTAATTTTTTTAAATCGCACTCAACACTCAAGGGCCAATATCGGCCATCCACAACAATGATGACAAAGGTTTGGCTAGCACATGAAATGGGCCTCTGCAATACCTAATTAAAAAACCCTAATCCATACGAATCGTTCGTTTAGTTAAAGTTCTACAAATTTTAATTTTTTTAAATCGCACTCAACACTCAAGGGCCAATATCGGCCATCCACAACAATGATGACAAAGTTTGGCTAGCACATGGAATGGGCCTCTGCAATACCTAATTAAAAAACCCTAATCCATACGAATCGTTTGTTTAATAAATGTTCTACAAAATTCGTTTTTTAAAATTTCGAGTATAGTTTAGATTTCTTTTGAATTTTTTTTTTTAAATCTTATTGGAATTTATTTTAATAACCGAGGTTTAAATCCTGGGTTGTTTTAGCACTGTCGTTGTTTTTATTAAACGAGATAAATTACAGCAAATATGTAAGTTGATAAATGTCAACAAAAGCCTTTAATCATTTGAAATTTTGGTTTTGATTTGGTTTGATTAAATTACTATAATTAATTCAATTGTAATTTCTTATTCATATAAAATATCGAATGTGTTACAAATACTATAATGCGAGTCTTTTTTTATTATTAAATCGTCGGTAAAAATTATAAATTATACGAAAATTTAACTAACAATTCATAATTTTCTTATTTTAATTTTCAAAAATCCTTTATTTTCAATTTTCAATAAAATTTCTTTACATTAGAATTTAGCAGTGTACTCTGCACCACTACATATGAAATCTTTAATAATCCAATATAAATTCGTATAATTCCAATTGGATTCGTATACGTATACGTATGGAAGAATCTCTGGAAAACTTCACGCGCTCAGATTAATAGCTACCTTAAATTTATTCATGTTGTATTCCTTCGGAAATTTGAAATGTATTAGCGAATTCCACTTTTTTGATGTTCGGTATATAAATTCGCGCTTGATTTCTTCAGTTCGAGGTTTCGGGAGCTTCACCGTAAACCTATGTGCATTGGTTGTTCCTCTTGTTACTCTTGTTGTTGTAACGAATGGTGCGGTATTTTCTCCGATAGTTCTGCAGAACATTTACCATGTAAGCATCTGTAGAAGACGCAGAGTTCTGCAACATCTCTGCGATGCTGTAAGCTGTCTAGTTCTTGAGTAAGTCTGGGATTCCGTATGATTCTGATTGCGCGGCATTGAACCCTGTCCAATAAGTGGAGGGTGGTACCAGACGCACCTCCCCAAACTTGACAGCAATACTCTATACCTGGTCGGATGAAGGTTTTATATATCTGGAGAACTTGATGCGATTTGAAAAACCTTCTGCATCGATTCAGGAACCCGAGTTTTTTTTAAGCTGATTTACCCAATGCAACAATGTGTTTTGATAATTGTGACATTGATATTTAAATAAAATAATTCTTAAATTATTGGTTATTTAATAATTTTGAAATATTATTGTGATGTAAGTGCAGCAGCAACACAATAAGAATGGAACATATCCAGTCTTATAACATATTTGAAAATTGTTTCAGGGATTGAACACTGTATTGCGCGATTGACATAACTGCGGATGTTTCTGAAAATTTTTCTCGTAATTATAGTTTTTTGAGGATGGCCTCTAACACAATGAGTTTGGAGATTTCTATATATTGAAAATATTTTGTTGCAATTTTTTCCAAGCAACTAAATTGCATATTAGATTTACACCTGTGTGTGAATAAATGTGTGTTATACTCTTGTATAAAACTAAAACATAAGCTATACATGCTGCATTTAAACATTATTAGGATTATTTATAATAAATGAACTTACTTTAAACTAGAGTTGTCTCGCCCACCGGGTCGCCCAAAAATACCCACCTAGGTTTTATGGGTAATACACACTGAAAAACCCATGGGTTTTTTAATTTATTATTCAATTTTGGGGGATACAAAAAATTATAATCAGATTTAATGTGTTTTTATTTATTGAGAAATAAAAACCTAAAAGGTACATGCGTATACAAATGCATTTGGTTTAATTAACTTAACTCTTCATCTCTTAATTTTTTTTTAGTGATAAAAAAATTATTTATTGAGCTCTTGCATTTAGTCGAACATAGCTTTTCATCAACAGATATAGATGATTTTAAAGGCAGTTTTCTAAAATTTTTCTGGAGCGATTCGATTAAAGGCCGAATTGTATAAAGTCTGTCAAAATCCGGATTATTCGTTGGAAGCATTTATCATTGTCATTGAAGTGCAATAATGACTTGATCCTTTCGAAATTGGTTAACGACATTGTTTCTTGATATTAACTGATTACCTGCAATTGGAGACCATTAGCGGCGGTAATTTGGAATTTGTATCACCGACATCAACATGCAAATTCCTAAAAATTTTCTTAGGTCCAGCTCAGTTATGCATTTCGTATTATTTATATCCTTCTGGCAAATATACGAATTAAACTCGCTGATTATCAAATTTGAAAAATCCTCATGAAAAAAAAAATTTGAAGCAGGAATACGGTATATATAGGTCAGGAAAATCATCAGGCAGTGATTCGTCACTTCGAAAAATTATCTCTTCTGGATCTTTAATAAAATCTCGGCACCGCCATAATATTTTATCGGTAGAAGCAGATACTGGTTTTGTTTGATCAATTGCTTCTATTTTTCGATACGTACTATTGCCGTCATTCAAAGTTTTTAAATTCACCAGTCATCTTCTGATTCAGATTTTTTTAAATGATGATAGATTTTTACGAGAGAAAGTGCTTTTTCAAATACATAGTCGGTTTCTCAATTTCTTCTAAATTAGGCCGTATGATGAAAAGATTCTTTCGAAGCAGTGCTGCTCGTATTCAGTCATATTTATTTAAAAGTTGTACTTTCAGCAACGTTAAAGGCAATATTGTTAGCAAAGAAAACTTGGCAACGATTTTGTTCAACTTTTATTTTTGGTGTGACGTGGTTTTAATTGCGAAATCCTTAACAGATGATTGTGTTTTAGTTTTTAGACCGTTTTGCATTTTGTTTCTTTTGTGGTGGGCTGCTAGTGGACGAATTTTCGTTTGACTTATCGGTTCAGTATCTTATGTCACAACTTTTTTGCTGCATTTATTTAAATGTGCTCTTATGCGCTCTACTTTGCTGCTAATTTCTCTATTACAAAATTTATATTTTACTTTTGTCGAATTTTCAATTCGCTCCACGTCATTCCATTCAATTTCACTTTTCCGTCCACTCCCTTGTATCATTTAACCTAGTAATAAAATAACTCAAATTAACTTTATGAATTTTATGAAAGATTTTACACTTGAGTTGTTGGTAAAATATAAGTATGTAGGTACAACAATTTATAAATGTAGCAATCAAAACTGTTTCACTAAGTAATATTAATATTTAATTTACTTATGTATGTATATATTTACTTTATTATTATTGTTTTGTATGTAAACTCATCTAACGAACGACATTTGACTGATCAAATAGTTTATAAATATTGTGCTGCACTATGAAATTCGATACATACATATTTTCAACGGTAATCATTCTGTAATAGTACCGATACAAATATTGTTCGAATATGTATATATGTTTGTATGTGATGAGACTCTAAGCTTTTTTAAACTCTTTATTTTTGAAATAAAATTTCCATAAGGAGTGATTACGATAAGGAGTGGTTACTTCCACGTAGATGATTTGATAAAGCACTGTGTGACGGTTTAAACTCATACGTAGAATCATAAATATGTTGACGAATTCGTTTTTTTAAATTTTGTTTAGTTTGACCGATATAGTCTTTTCCACACGAACATTTTAATCTATATATGAGATTTGATTGTAACTCTATGGGAATTTTGTCTTTTAATTTAGTGAATAAAGCCATGTCCAAACTGTGAAATGCTCTACCAACAAGTTGTATATCATAATTTTGTAAAAGAAATTTTATTTTTTCGAAAAGAATTTTAACATATGGGATCGAAATGTAAAGTTTACGATTATTTTCAATGATTAAATTTGGATTTACGCGCGTATTTTCCAAAATATTTCCCGAATTACTATGTTTGTCGATAGCCTTTCTAATTCCTCGGATAGCCATTTTTAGTTAGAACATTACTTAAAATTTAGAAATTATCGGCATGAAAACTCTCATCCGATAATCTCAAAATTTTTTCAGCCAACAGAAACTCTGTGTTATTTTTGTAAGATGATGGAAGCCACGAGTTATAATTTAGATACCGACCCGACCAGGTTTTTTTATGATATAAATCTGTAGTTAAACTTCCATCCTCATTACGTATTACCATAGTATTCAGAAAGGCTAAACGACCTTGATTTTCAATTTCACATGTAAATTTAATTCGCGGGGTAAAACTATTAAATGAATCCAAAAAATTATCAATTTCCGAATTTGGAATAGACGCAATAATATCATCCACGTACCGGTAAAAGAAGATTGGACTAACTGGCGAACACATCGGTGAACTAAACACTTGCCTAAAACATCTTCCCCCGAAACTAAATCCAGTATAATCTAACACAAATTTCTACCCTTCTACAAATTGTTTCGACTCCAAATTTGTGTTACTACATGCTTTTATGCTACTCCACAATTTTTTAACCAAAATTATTACCAAAGATGAGTCAACGTTTCTAAACAACGAGACCACATCCAACGACACTAATTTATAACCTGTTGGTAGAGACACATTTTTAATTTTATTTCTAAAATCTACCGCGTTTCTTACAGACGAAAAGTTATTTCCCACGTAATGGTTCAAAATGTTAGACAACAATTTGGATAAATTGTATAAAGGCTAAATAGCTTACAATTGGTCTCAATGGAATACCAATTTTGTGTACTTTTGGCAGACCATACATTCGTGGGGTCGTACCATGATAATTTTTAAAAATTTTTACTCAATTGTTCTCAATTTTTTCTAAACGTTCCCACGAGCCAATGTTTACATTTAATTTAGATTGCATTGAAGAAATACCAACTTTCCGAATTTCACTGTAAGTGTTGTTGTCTGACAAGAGTAACTCCATTTTTTCATAATATTCAATTTTTGGCATAAGTACCGTTATGCTACCCTTGTCAGCTTTCAACACATATAATTCGGGGTGCTCCTTCAAAAATTTCTTTGCCTTTTGAGCCCCTCGAATCAGTTGGACTTCTTCAATACTCACAAATGTTTTACCCAAATAATTGTTTGTTTTGAAGTTCGTCAACACATTTACTAGTCTATTTCTAATATTATTATGAGCCGTCTCATCTAGTCCTGAAATACCACTCTCCACATCCGCTATAATTTTGTGATAAGGAACAATTTCTTTTTTAAAAGGTAAACAAAACTTATTACCTAACTTTAAAATTTTTATGATGTCCTCAGGAATTTCCAAATTTACGACCCACTTTTCATCGGTCGTGTCTCTTCCTTCAATCTGACCATGGGTTTGCCGAATCTCTGAACTGGTTTGTTGTGTTGATTCTAAAACTGGCGTTTCACCAACCTCTGATCCCAACAAATTTACAATTTTTTTAATTTAACGTTTTTTAATCTCTTCGTACACCAACTCAAACCGGATCGAAGCATTATTCAAAAAAAATCCGTGTAAACTTCTTCCGGAAATTTTCTTTTTATTTCATCGACCAGCTCACCACGACTCTTGTTTAAACGATTAATTTTGATGAAAGTTTCGTTAATTTCACAATTGAATGGCCTGAAACTTCCTTTCATCAATTTTGAATTTATTCGTCGACCGTCTGTTGTAACGTAAGGATAAACATGAAATTTTCGACACCTCAACAAAAAAATGTTCTTATTCCTAGCTTTCGCTAACGCCAAATTGTTTCGAAAAAAATCTTTCAGTATCTGCACGCTATTGCTGCCGAACACCACTCTTAAATTTTGGAAAAAATCCTTTTTGTTTTCATTCCGTTCCATTTTTCACCAATTGGAATATTTATTTAATTCACTTATTTAAGTTTTTTTTTTGTTATAATAAAATAATTTTATTTGGTTTTTAACTTAATATTTTATTTTTTATTAATTATTTACTAAAAACCCGACGTTTCTACGGTACATTCCGTCATTCTCAGGGGCACAATTTTTACTACAATTTGAAAGAAAATTTTTATTAGAGAAGAGAGGATATAGACAGAAAAAAATGGAAATCCCTCTTTTCGCTCTTTCTTTGTTTCAATCGGCATTTATTGTTTTTTTTTTGTTTCTATCTTTGCAATATTTTCTGGGGCTCAAGGCACTCCCAACTCTATCGCAGTTCCCTTTTAACGTCCTACCTTACGCCGTTGCCAGCCAACTCGAGGACGTACGGCTGTAGACCCGCTTTCGTTTAAACCATCTGCACATTGCATTGCTTCATGCCAGTCTATAGTAATGACATGAAAGTTGGGTCGGCCGGTAGATGTGTTCATCATCATCTCATCACCGATCGTAATCAGACCGGGCCGATTTTTTCAACTCTGATTTTAACACTTAAAATCTAACTAACCTAACTTTTTATACAACACTAAACTGTATACAATTATTTTATGTATGTATACAGAATAGTGGTTATTGCACTTAAAAAATTATTTTGCGTGACAACCTAAAAATTATAAAACAAATTAGACCATTTATTCTAAAAATAAATTTTTACACTAACTAAATTAAATCAAATAAAACACTTACAATTTAAATAGTTAGAAATACTTTTGCAATAAAGACACACTAATTTACTAATAAAATATTAATATTAAATATAATTCTAACGGTTATTTTAATCAATTTTTTTTAACGTCACAATAATACGTCACGTTTCCCCAAAAAACGATATTAAAATTAATCCGAAAGTATAAAGGATATTTTTAGCGTAATTTTACATCATGCGATCAAGTTTATGTAAATTTACATCGTTTGTCGTAATTTATATGTACATACTCGTACTAATGCAGAAATTTACGCACTGAAATTTTGAACTTTTTTAAGAATTATTTACTCATTTCACTAGTAAACAAATTATTTGTAAATATTTACAATATTTCGGATACATCTTTGTGGTTGAATTTTTATTTTTAAGCGTAAATTCAGATAAAAAATTATGTAAACGTACGATGATTATCATGATAATTTTACGACCAGCATTTCCTATTTTTTTAGAGTGTAATCATCCCCATAACCTTGATTGTAACATTTTTGATGAATCACTTTAAAAATTACATAATCTAAAAAAATACGTACCAGAAATATAGCCATGGGGGAAAATTAAATCAGTAATTTACAAAATAAAAAAAAATATAAGACAAAAATATTTCACAAACCTACTTCAGAATATAATTTTAATTTGCCTAGTATTAACTATATTCCACGTTCAGATTTAAATCAGTGAAACACTATAGACTACATATTCCATTTTGAACGAATTGTTGTGTTCATCATGGCTCAAAAATGGAATCAAATTCAAAACTTTAATAATTTTTTCTGTACTCAAATCCAAATGAAATTATTCGACCAATCTATAAACTCAGAAACGGAACAGTTCATAAAAAATGGATTAAACAAAAAATCAACTTTACCATTTACATAGTTCCCTCTTAAAAATAAAATAAAATATGGCGTACGAATGCTTTAATAATTCAAATTAACATCAGCAAAATAAAGTTTAAATTGATCTACTTACTCACATTATTTTATTATTTATAATAAAAAATATCGATTTCCTTTTTATTGAAACGAGAAACGAATTAAAGTCTAATGAGAAAGAAAAACTGTACTTAACAGTTTTGTTGCTTTTCCCCACCAACAAATTGGTTGGTTTTTCTGCTATATAATATTTCCGTATTTAATAAAATATAAAAAAAAAAAAATTTTTTTTAATTATGTAACAGAAATATAAAAAATGTTAAAAATTTTCTCTGATTAAAAATTCATTTTTTTTTTTAAACAATCACCGTTCTTAAATTAAAAATAAAAGCAAAACACATTTCAGTGTTATTTAAAAGAAAAAAAACAAACAATTGATTAACGCAAATCATGAAAGAAAAGTAAAAGTTCAGAGGCAATATGATTTTTTGGTTTTCGTTTTTTTTTTTTTGTTTAAAAATCCGTATTTAAATTATTTTTTCATGTTTGCCACGTGACCCACAAATTAACGTGAAACTTTGAACATTAATAAGAAGCACAGCTTGAAGTCACGATATTTATAAATTAAAATTATTACATTTCGTTGATTTGAAGGGATTTTTTTTTGTATGTACCTACCTTTGTGCGTATTTTGTTGCTTCATTTATTTCAAAAACATTTTTTATTTCTTATACTTTTTTAAAAGCTTTTGTATCTAAAAAAAAAAAGTTTGTATATTTTCTTTTTCTAAAATTAATAAATAAATAAATTTTTATGTTTGGAATAACGTTTACACACACAAGAACAAAAAATTAAAATAAAGGAAATACATTTTCCACATTTTATATATAAGAGTTGTGCTGGGGAAGAAAAGAAAGTTAAATATTTGATTAAAATACATGTTGATATTTGGTTTCGGGTGTTATTTATTTATTCTAAGCGGTTATTTAGTTTTCGACTTAATGCACTTTTTTCTATTCTCTAAGATTATTTCTACAGAAAATATTTTATTGAAGTCATTATTATTAATAATAATTCGTTTGCAATAAGGATTTTACAATTTGCGGTTCATGATGAAGAATTTGTTTTAAACTTCTTTTTAAGGAGTGTATCTAATGGTTTGACTATAACCATATTGGTTTTGCTTTTCATGGAAATTTATGATTATTTTTAGAAGATAACATGTAATCTTTATATAGAACATAAAACAGTGTAATCAACTTTTTTATGTATTGTTGTTGAAATATAATAATTCAGGTTAACCAACATATTATAATTGCTTAGGATATTGTGAAGTTTGTAATTAATTTAATGTTATCAAATGAAAATCAATTCTTTTCAAATATTTTATAGGTCATTATAGTGTGGAGGAGGGAAGGCGATTATGTCTGCTTAATTCAGGTCAAATAAATAAGTATATCACATTAGTTTGATCTGCAATCCAAATAAATAGTTCTTGTATTTACAGCACCATCTGATTAACAATTTTATTAACCGAATTATTTTTTTATTTTTATTTAATAATTATTTCAACTGAACGACGGAATAAAATATGGAGGGGAGGGTGTTTTTAATTTTTTTTTTCGTCTAGAATGCTTCTTAAATTTTTTTTATGTACCCGAGTAACCATACGTCACAAAAACCCTACAAAATTGTCACAAACATAGTGAATGATCGACCAGAAAGTGGAATAATTTGTCACAAAATTGTAATGTTGTGGGGTGGATGGGGTTGACGATGATTATGAAATTAAAGCGAACATTTTGTAAATTATATTTATGGGTGATTTGTGGAATATTTTGAGAATTTTCGCGGCCCATTTTCTCAACAATTGGTTTTTCAATTTGTGACCTTAAAGTGACAAATTTAAAATTTTTTTAAGGATTTGTAATTTTGCGAATTAAATTGTCACTTTTTGTGATTTTAAAGCGGCAAATTTGTCAGTATTTTGTTCATTATTTTAGAAATCAAATTGATACTTTTTTGCGACAATTTTAATTGAAAATTTATTATAAATCATTAAAAATAAAATATATACTATTTTGTTTTAATTTCACGTCAATTATAGAATCCGCGGTTGCGGATCAATCGTGGATCGAAAACTGCATATAAAAAAAATAGGAAACAATTGGTGTAAATCAAAGTATCCTAGAAAATTTCTATTGATTTACATGTGATTTACATTTTTTGATTCCCCGTACAAACGCAATATTTTTATTGCATTTCTAAAACAATTTTTTTTTTTTGATGAATTGTAAAAATATCCCAAGGAATTTCAATGAAACTATGATATAAAATTATTGTTTCCAATTTTTTTTATATGCAGTTTTCGATCCGCAACCGCGGATTCTATAATCGACGTGAATTTAAATTCAATTAAATGTTAAATAATATCGACACTTACTGAATATGAATTCGAGTTATAAAATATTTTAAATTTAATTTTTTATTTTAAAAAATAATTAACTAATTTTTCTTAATATTAAGCCTTTCGGCTTTTAAATTTTACTGAACCTTTCTCTTTGTAAATAATTGTTTATTTCCGCGTCTTCAAAATCGCTTCTTACATAATTTCATTCATAACGCGTATTTTTTTTTTAGAATTATTTATTTTTTACCGAGAATAATTTCTTTAAAATTCGTCGCAGACAATTGAATTTTGTAATATTTCGTCGTATAACAAATTTGTTGCTGTATCTCCAAAGAGAACACTTTGTTTATAACCCGACCGGCGTGTTGCTTTGTTAACAATTTCAAATAGATCAAATCAAATTAATATTATTGAATTAAAATTAGAATTAAAATACCAATGATTTTACGATTATTGAATTAAAATACCACTGATTTTGCCTATTTGCCGGTCTTCGCAAGATTGGTGCATTTCATAAAACGTATCCTGATTGTTTATTGGGATGACAATAACGGACTCAGGGCTGTTGCTGAATTCGTCCGACCGCAACAATGGATTGTAATTAATTTTATTAGGAATTTCGACCACAATTTCTTGCAGACAACTAACCTTTTATTGCGTACCGAATTCTGATCAATTCTAATTTGAATCTATCTGTGAACATATAAACAATATAAAAACAAACATATTAACGGCTATGAAGTTTTCAACAAAATCAGAAAAATATGATAACAAAACATGGCGTTACAAAATTTGTCGAAATAACAAAAAAATTGTGCATGTATTGGTACAGTTGGCAAAAGCAATGTAAGACATTTTTTAAAGTTTCGATAAGACTCATAATAAAAATTGAATAAAAGTTTTCTTTTTAATTGATTAAGGCACACGTTTAATGAAATAATTTTTAACTGAAGAACTAGCTATTCAGACAATATATTTAACGTTCACTTTCTAATGGATTGGCTGAAATTCAGAGATGTCTCAGAAATGTGAGATACATGGCTAGTTAGCTTATGATAAAGGATATCAAATAAAATTACCCACTTGTAAATACGATGATCGAGGCCCATTTGTAATTGAGGATGAAACGTAAGTTTTGCAAATTTAAAATTTTGAGGTTCGTTTTATTAAGAATTGGCCGAAGTACAGAAATGTCTTAGAAATGTGAGATACTGGCCAGTTAGCTTATGATAAGAGCTCTGAAATATAGGATAAATAAACTTAAATATTAAAACAAATGTTTGAAATATTGATTTAGGGCTCTTTTATATTTTTAAACAACTTAATTACAGCTTTAGCTTTCGTTTCCTATTCGGAATCATTCTCAAAGCGTTATGCAAACCTTCTTTTTTTTTTTTTTTACATTTATTTATTTAAATATTAAATCTTCCTGATACAAGCAAAATTTTAAGTTTACACTATTTTAAATTTAATCATACGGGCCCTATCTTTAAGGATATTTACCCTAGTTCCTTTACCTTTATTTATATACATATTATTTTCCCTTCTATTTTAATTTACATATTTACTGAATTTTTAAGACTACCTAGCTGTATATTGTTTCTAGCTTTTATTTCACCTCTTAATTAAATCAAATCTTTGCAATTTGGTTTAATTTTTTTTTTTTTATAACCTAATACTAATAATACTAATTCTAACTAATGCTAATGCTACTAATAATAAAGTGAGGTAATAATGCTATTTACAATAATAATACTAATAATAAATTGCCAAAACGGTGAAACATCTGTCAGCTATCCTCTATGGTTTCCCTCTTTGTTAGAGATGAACCTCTCAAATTCCTCCTCCTCCAGTTCCCGAAAGTCCAAATAGTAATCTCTCTCCTCTTTTCCATTTTTACGTTGATTTTTTTGTTTCCATGCTTTAGCGCCCTATCTTTGGCTCTAATAAACATTCGTTTTAGGTGGCTGATGCAATCCTCTATTTCCATTAATTCATACAGTTTTTTTTTGTTTTTGGTTAACCTGAATTTTCCTTCTTTGATTTGATGGCTTCCTTATCCCATTTTCCCACTAGATGTCTCAATATTTTCCTTTCGAATATGGATATTTTTTTGTACGCTGTTGGTATTATAGTGACCCATACTGGGAATCCGTATGTATACACCGGTCTTATAATTTGTTTGTAAATCAGTTTCTTAGTTTTGATTGGTAACTCTAGTCTTTTACAAATTGTCTTTACCATACTATAGGCTCCCCACGCTTTATTGATATTCCTGTTTATATGTTCGTTAAATTTCCAGCGATTATTTAAATTAAATCCCAGATATTTAACGGTGTTGACTGCTTCGATTTTCTTCCCATTAATGGTAATGGATGCCTTTTTACTATCTGCCACCATGGTTTTTGGGCACCTACCGGCTGGTGGCCTGATAACCATATACTCCGATTTCTTTTCGTTGATTTGTAAACCCCACTCTTTATAAAATTCTTGTATGATTTCGATGTGCTTTTGTATTTTTTTTGTAGCTGCTTCCATCTTAATCGATGACGCTGTTATAATTGTATCATCCGCAAACATAATGACTTCCGCGCCGTTTTCATTCTTCATTGGTTGATCCGCTAAATAAATATTAAATAAGTGGGGCCCCAACACTGTACCTTGCGGAACACCTCTAAGGACAGAGAAGAAATTTGACTCTTCTTTGTTTTTGCTCACTTTTGCCCTCCTGTCGCTCAGGAAACTTATAAGTAGTCTAGCTATCCTCTTTTCCACTTTTGATTCTATTATTTTGAAAATGAGTCCTTTTGACCACACTGAATCAAATGCCTTCTCTATGTCTAGGAAGCAGATCGCCACCGCCCTATGGTTGTTCAGGCTGTTCGAAACCTTGCCCGACAATGCTGTAGCTGCGTGTATTGTAGACTGTCCCGGTCTAAACCCGAACTGATGGTCTGGTACCATTTGATTTTTCTGGTAAATTTCCTCGCAAAGCCTATCCTTAATTATTTTTTCCAGAACCTTCCCCAAATTAGAAGTTAGACTAATCGGTCTAAAGTCCTTGATATCCTCTGCTCTGCTCTTTTTGGGAATGGGAAGAATAATCGCCTCCTTCCATACTTTTGGAAAGTATCCATTGTTTATGCAATTGTTGATCAGTATCGTTAATTTCTCGAGCATTGCCATTGGTAATTTTTTCAGGATGTAGTTGGAAATTCCATCTGTACCGCTTGATTTTTTTGCGTTAACTGCCATGACCAAACTAGTAGTATCCTCTATGTTTATGAATATGTCTTCTCTTGGCTTCGATGCTATATTTGTGTTGTCGAAATTTACCAGTGGCCTCCCTGCTTCCTTTGCTATATCTTGTGTTATATTTCTAATGCCTTCCATTTTTTCTGCCCCTAATTTTGGTGTTCTCTCCTCGTATAGTTGCTTGTAGTATTTCCCGAATTCTTCTGCCATTCTCTTATCTCCAGATATCTTCTCGTACTCCATTTTGATCGCTTGTGGTTGTAACCATCTCTTCCTGCTGTTACTCTGTTGATTTCTTGGAATACGTTTTGTCCAGGAATAATCTTTTCAATCATGTTGTGAAATTTTTGGTTTAAATGGTTACTAAGCTGCTGTTTAATAATTGCGGTTAGGCAGTTAATTTGACTCCTCACCGTGTAGTAGTTGATGGATCTGTTTGATAAGTGTTGATTGTATAGACTGTTTAATTTTTTTTTTCAATTTTCTTCTGATTTTGAACAATTTCTGTAGCTCCTCTGGAATGTCATTATATTTGTGATGTTTTCTCTCAGTAATAGGCACTGCTATTTCCGTGGCATCACTGATAATTGCGGTAAATTTGTCTATACATACGTCGCTCTACTTCC
>CAUVYM010000077.1:7500-15000 GCA_963556165.1 Tipula helvola
TAGTGTGAATAGGAATATCAGCCATCATACTGATACCTAAAACATGCTTTAATCATAGATTGGTCGTATAAATAATAATAATGTTAAATGTAATATACGATCTTATTATGTTCACATATAAGTCAAAGTTGTATATAAAATGTAACATGTTTAAAATGAAACAAAAGATATTGACATACATAATTGCGACCTAACATAATATTCCTGTAGTCAACGACCATACCATGTTTACGTACCGGTTCTCGTTCGATCTCCGAAGTCAAACAACATTGGGCATAGTTAGTACTTAGATGGTTGACTGCTTGGGAACACTATGTGTTGTTGGTATTTTTCCATTTAAATCCGATGGTTTCATTTTTATGTTGTGCTCTTTACTTTAACATGAAAATCACAAAGCGAGAACAAAAATTTGGATTATAAAAAAAAAATGTTTTTTATTTTTTATGATAAAAATAATTTTGTATTAGATTTATTAACACATTTAATAAATTCAAGTGGTTAATTATAAGCAAATCGATAAATAAATAATGAATTTTGAATTTTTGAAAAAAAAAAAATCCGATGGTTTCATTTTTTATGTTGTGCTCTTTACTTTAACATGAAAATCACAAAGCGAGAACAAAAATTTGGATTATAAAAAAAAAAAAATTTTATTTTTTATGATAAAAATAATTTTGTATTAGATTTATTAACACATTTAATAAATTCATGTGGTTAATTATAAGCAAATCGATAAATAAATAGTGAATTTTGAATTTTTCAAAAAAAAAAAAAATCCGATGGTTTCATTTTTTATGTTGTGCTCTTTACTTTAACATGAAAATCACAAAGCGAGAACAAAAATTTGGATTATAAAAAAAAAAAATTTTATTTTTTATGATAAAAATAATTTTTTATTAGATTTATTAACACATTTAATAAATTCATGTGGTTAATTATAAGCAAATCGATAAATAAATAATGAATTTTGAATTTTTGAAAAAAAAAAAAATCCGATGGTTTCATTTTTTATGTTGTGCTCTTTACTTTAACATGAAAATCACAAAGCGAGAACAAAAATTTGGATTATAAAAAAAAAAAATTATTTTTATGATAAAAATAATTATGTATTAGATTTATTAACACATTTAATAAATTCATGTGGTTAATTATAAGCAAATTTACTTTAACATGAAAATCACAAAGCGAGAACAAAAATTTGGATTATAAAAAAAAAAAAAATTATTTTTTATGATAAAAATAATTTTTATTAGATTTATTAACACATTTAATAAATTCATGTGGTTAATTATAAGCAAATCGATAAATAAATAATGAATTTTGAATTTTTGAAAAAAAAAAAATCCGATGGTTTCATTTTTTATGTTGTGCTCTTTACTTTAACATGAAAATCACAAAGCGAGAACAAAAAATTTGGATTATAAAAAAAAAAAAATTTATTTTTTATGATAAAAAATAATTATGTATTAGATTTATTAACACATTTAATAAATTCATGTGGTTAATTATAAGCAAATCGATAAATAAATAATGAATTTTGAATTTTTGAAAAAAAAAAATCCGATGGTTTCATTTTTTATGTTGTGCTCTTTACTTTAACATGAAAATCACAAAGCGAGAACAAAAATTTGGATTATAAAAAAAAAAAAAAATTTATTTTTTATGATAAAAATAATTTTTTATTAGATTTATTAACACATTTAATAAATTCATGTGGTTAATTATAAGCAAATTACGTTGATAAATGATAAAAATAATTTTTTATTAGATTTATTAACACATTAATAAATTCATGTGGTTAATTATAAGCAAATCGATAAATAAATAATGAATTTTGAATTTTTGAAAAAAAAAAAAAAAATCCGATGGTTTCATTTTTTATGTTGTGCTCTTTACTTTAACATGAAAATCACAAAGCGAGAACAAAAATTTGGATTATAAAAAAAAAAAATTTATTTTTATGATAAAAATAATTATGTATTAGATTTATTAACACATTTAATAAATTCATGTGGTTAATTATAAGCAAATTTACTTTTAACATGAAAATCACAAAGCGAGAACAAAAATTTGGATTACAAAAAAAAAAAAAAATTTATTTTTTATGATAAAAATAATTTTTTATTAGATTTATTAACACATTTAATAAATTCATGTGGTTAATTATAAGCAAATCGATAAATAAATAATGAATTTTGAATTTTTGAAAAAAAAAAAATCCGATGGTTTTCATTTTTTATGTTGTGCTCTTTACTTTAACATGAAAATCACAAAGCGAGAACAAAAATTTGGATTATAAAAAAAAAAATTTTTATTTTTTATGATAAAAATAATTATGTATTAGATTTATTAACACATTTAATAAATTCATGTGGTTAATTATAAGCAAATCGATAAATAAATAATGAATTTTGAATTTTTGAAAAAAAAAAAATTCCGATGGTTTCATTTTTTATGTTGTGCTCTTTACTTTAACATGAAAATCACAAAGCGAGAACAAAAATTTGGATTATAAAAAAAAAAAAATTATTTTTTATGATAAAAATAATTATGTATTAGATTTATTAACACATTTAATAAATTCATGTGGTTAATTATAAGCAAATCGATAATAAATAATGAATTTTGAATTTTTCAAAAAAAAAAAAAAAATCCGATGGATTCATTTTTTATGTTAAGAGATCATTTATGAATATAAAGCCAAATTGTAAACGACATAGTTACGGTGGAGTAGTGTGAATAGGGAATATCAGCCATCATACTGATACCTAAAACATGCTTTAATCATAGATTGGTCGTATAAATAATAATAATGTTAAATGTAATATACGATCTTATTATGTTCACATATAAGTCAAAGTTGTATATAAAATGTAACATGTTTGAAATGAAACAAAAGATATTGACATACATAATTGCGACCTAACATAATATTCCTGTAGTCAACGACCATACCATGTTTACGTACCGGTTCTCGTCCGATCACCGAAGTCAAACAACATTGGGCATAGTTAGTACTTAGATGGTTGACTGCTTGGGAACACTATGTGTTGTTGGTATTTTTTCCATTTAAATCCGATGGTTTCATTTTTATGTTGTGCTCTTTACTTTAACATGAAAATCACAAAGCGAGAACAAAAATTTGGATTATAAAAAAAAAATGTTTTTTATTTTTTATGATAAAATTAATTTTGTATTAGATTTATTAACACATTTAATTTTATCTATTTTATAATATATTTATCTATAAATAATGAATTTTGAATTTTTCAAAAAAAAAAAAAATCCGATGGTTTCATTTTTTATGTTGTGCTCTTTACTTTAACATGAAAATCACAAAGCGAGAACAAAAATTTGGATTATAAAAAAAAAAAATTTTTTATTTTTTATGATAAAAATAATTATGTATTAGATTTATTAACACATTTAATAAATTCATGTGGTTAATTATAAGCAAATCGATAATAAATAATGAATTTTGAATTTTTGAAAAAAAAAAAAAATTCGATGGTTTCATTTTTTATGTTGTGCTCTTTACTTTAACATGAAAATAACAAAGCGAGAACAAAATTTGATTATAAAAAAAAAAAAAAAATTATTTTTTATGATAAAAATAATTTTGTATTAGATTTATTAACACATTTAATAAATTCATGTGGTAAATTATAAGCAAATCGATAAATAAATAATGAATTTTGAATTTTTCAAAAAAAAAAAAAATCCGATGGTTTCATTTTTTATGTTGTGCTCTTTACTTTAACATGAAAATCACAAAGCGAGAACAAAAATTTGGATTATAAAAAAAAAATTTTTTTTATTTTTTATGATAAAAATAAATGTATGAAAATGTATGTATGAAAATCACAAAGCGAGAACAAAAATTTGGATTATAAAAAAAAAAAAAATTTATTTTTTATGATAAAAATAATTTGTATTAGATTTATTAACACATTAAAACAAAGCGAGAACAAAAATTTGTATTAAAAAAAAAAAAAAATTTTGTTTTTTGATTTTGTTATTCGTTTGGTCTGTAAGTATATTGAGATGAGAAAAAAAAAATAAATTTAAAAATTTATTTTTTAATGAATTTCGAATATTGATATTTTATTTGGTTAATGTGAGAATTTTGTATCAGTAAGAACAAAATTCCTATTCACATATAATTGGAAATAGGAACAAATAAATATTTGCACCTTTAATGAAAAAAATTAAACGAATAAACCTAAGTTTATCATATGAATTGTATTGGTTTGAAATTAAATTTAATACGAAAAGTTATAAATTAGTTCATAAAATGATTACAATTTTATGAGCAAAATCATAATTTACATTCTGGTTGATCCTGCCAGTAGTTATATGCTTGTCTCAAAGATTAAGCCATGCATGTCTAAGTACACACTCTCGAACAGTGAAACCGCAAAAGGCTCAGTATATCAGTTATGATTTATTAGATCGTATACATAGTTACATGGATAACTGTGGTAATTCTAGAGCTAATACATGCACATAATCACGGACCGCAAGGAACGTGTGCTTTTATTAGATTAAAATCAATCGATACATTAAGGTATATTTATATACTGTGTCGTTAATAAGATGAATCTGAATAACATGTAGATCGCATGGTCCAGTACCGGCGATAGATCTTTCAAATGTCTGCCCTATCAACTATTGATGGTAGTATCTAGGACTACCATGGTTGCAACGGGTAACGGGGAATCAGGGTTCGATTCCGGAGAGGGAGCCTGAGAAACGGCTACCACATCTAAGGAAGGCAGCAGGCGCGTAAATTACCCAATCCCAGCACGGGGAGGTAGTGACGAAAAATAACAATACAGGACTCAATCCGAGGCCCTGTAATTGGAATGAGTACACTTTAAATCCTTTAACAAGGAACAATTGGAGGGCAAGTCTGGTGCCAGCAGCCGCGGTAATTCCAGCTCCAATAGCGTATATTAAAGTTGTTGCGGTTAAAACGTTCGTAGTTGAACTTGTGTCAAGCACAGGTGGTACACCGTAACTGGGTTCGTACATCATCTTGATGCTATGACGTATTACTGTAGTGGCTTAAACGTAAGTTTATCCGCGTAATAAATCTAAATTAGTGCTCTTTACCGAGTGCTGGTCTAGAACAGTACAATTACTTTGAACAAATTAGAGTGCTTAAAGCAGGCCATTTGTGCCTAAATATTCTCTGCATGGAATAATGGAATAAGACGTCTGTTCTATTTTCAATTGGTTTTTAGATCAAGACGTAATGATTAATAGAAGCAGTTGGGGGCATTAGTATTACGGCGCGAGAGGTGAAATTCGTGGACCGTCGTAAGACTAACATAAGCGAAAGCATTTGCCAAAGATGTTTTCATTAATCAAGAACGAAAGTTAGAGGTTCGAAGGCGATCAGATACCGCCCTAGTTCTAACCATAAACGATGCCAGCTAGCAATTGGATGGAGCTACATATATGGCTCTTTCAGTCGCTTTCCGGGAAACCAAAGCTTTTGGGCTCCGGGGGAAGTATGGTTGCAAAGTTGAAACTTAAAGGAATTGACGGAAGGGCACCACCAGGAGTGGAGCCTGCGGCTTAATTTGACTCAACACGGGGAAACTTACCAGGTCCGAACATAAATGAGTAAGACAGATTAATAGCTCTTTCTCGAATCTATGGGTGGTTGCATGGCCGTTCTTAGTTCGTGGAGTGATTTGTCTGGTTAATTCCGATAACGAACGAGACTCAAATTTCTTAACTAGATGCCGGCAGGGTTATGGTGTAGAAACTTTGCAGACATTTTTGCCTCTGTTATACTATGCTTCTAACGAGGTGTGGTTTTAATACGTAAGAGTTGTTTGTAAGTGGAGTCATACCTGGTGGTTTGTCCTAATAAGACACTTGCTTCTTAAATAGACAAATTGCGTCTAGCAATATGAGATTGAGCAATAACAGGTCTGTGATGCCCTTAGATGTCCTGGGCTGCACGCGCGCTACAATGAAGGTATCAACGTGTCCTCCTAGTCTAAAAAGACCGGGTAAACCGCTGAACCACCTTCGTGGTTGGGATTGTGGACTGAAACTGTTCACATAAACCTGGAATTCCCAGTAAGTGCGGGTCATAAGCTCGCATTGATTACGTCCCTGCCCTTTGTACACACCGCCCGTCGCTACTACCGATTGAATATGTTAGTGAGGTCCTCGGAGGTGATCACCGTGATGCTTCTTGTGTTGTGGTTGTTTTACCAAAGTTGACCGAACTTGTATATTTAGAGGAAGTAAAAGTCGTAACAAGGTTTCCGTAGGTGAACCTGCGGAAGGATCATTAAAGAATTAAAGATCAAAACATTGAATAAAAATAATTGACCATTTCAGAAGTTCTGCAAATATAAATTTATCAATGATAATATTATATTAAGGATTGAAGTATTTCGCTTTTTGAATGGAAAAGACTGGTTTTTATTTCTAAACATAAAACAAATAATCACTCTTAGCGGGGGATCACTAGGCTCGTGGGTCGATGAAGAACGCAGCAAACTGCGTGAAGTTATGTGAACTGCAGGACACATGAACATCAACATTTTGAACGCACATTGCGGTCCATGCTAATAGTATATAATACTCTGCTTGGACCACATATGGTTGAGGGTCACTAATATTCGCTAAATAAATTATTATTTAACAATTTTTGATATGTAAATATTTTATTATATTTACAATATTGTATTAAACAATATTTGTGTAATAATAAATCGGTAAAAGACGCAAGTCATTTATATAATAATTTATGATGTAGTTTTTAAAATCCGTTTTATAATTATTAACAATAATTGTGACTTCAACTCATATGTGATTACCTCCTGAATTTAAGCATATTAATTAGGAGAGGAAAAGAAATTAACTAAGATTCCCTTAGTAGCGGCGAGCGAAATGGGAAAAGTCCAGCATTAAGTCCTTTTACTGATAACTGGTAGAATGGAAATTCAATGTAAAGGAGTATCTATCATCTTATGCATTTTGATTATATGTTCAAGTCCATCTTGAATGGGGCCATTTACCCATAGAGGGTGCCAGGCCCGTAGTGACTATAATCTTGTATAAGAAGATATCTCTAGAGAGTCGTGTTGCTTGATAGTGCAGCACTAAGTTGGTGGTAAACTCCATCTAAGACTAAATATAACCACGAGACCGATAGCGAACAAGTACCGTGAGGGAAAGTTGAAAAGAACTCTGAATAGAGAGTTAAACAGTACGTGAAACCACTAAGAGGTTAAACCCAATGAACCCGAACTTGTAAAAGAAGAGATTCATTGATATAATAATTGATTTTTCAATAAATTATATTATGCACTTTTCTTCTATTAACGCATTGCGATGTGTTATCAATATACTACATTTGTAGATATTTGTCAATGATTTTATATGCAGCTCCTTTCGCATTCACTTGTGAATGTTTCTTAAGGAACTATAAAAATATCTGCCAATATGATGACACATGTATCTGATCGTACG
>CAUVYM010000077.1:20000-25000 GCA_963556165.1 Tipula helvola
CCTAACATAATATTCCTGTAGTCAACGACCATACCATGTTTACGTACCGGTTCTCGTCCGATCACCGAAGTCAAACAACATTGGGCATAGTTAGTACTTAGATGGTTGACTGCTTGGGAACACTATGTGTTGTTGGTATTTTTTCCATTTAAATCCGATGGTTTCATTTTTTATGTTGTGCTCTTTACTTTAACATGAAAATCACAAAGCGAGAACAAAAATTTGGATTATAAAAAAAAAAAAAAATTATTTTTTATGATAAAAATAATTTTTTATTAGATTTATTAACACATTTAATAAATTCATGTGGTTAATTATAAGCAAATCGATAAATAAATAATGAATTTTGAATTTTTGAAAAAAAAAAAATCCGATGGTTTCATTTTTTATGTTGTGCTCTTTACTTTAACATGAAAATCACAAAGCGAGAACAAAAATTTGGATTATAAAAAAAAAAAATTTTATTTTTTATGATAAAAATAATTATGTATTAGATTTATTAACACATTTAATAAATTCATGTGGTTAATTATAAGCAAATCGATAAATAAATAATGAATTTTGAATTTTTGAAAAAAAAAAAATCCGATGGTTTCATTTTTTATGTTGTGCTCTTTACTTTAACATGAAAATCACAAAGCGAGAACAAAAATTTGGATTATAAAAAAAAAAAAATTTATTTTTTATGATAAAAATAATTATGTATTAGATTTATTAACACATTTAATAAATTCATGTGGTTAATTATAAGCAAATTTACTTTAACATGAAAATCACAAAGCGAGAACAAAAATTTGGATTATAAAAAAAAAAAAAAATTATTTTTTATGATAAAAATAATTTTTTATTAGATTTATTAACACATTTAATAAATTCATGTGGTTAATTATAAGCAAATCGATAAATAAATAATGAATTTTGAATTTTTGAAAAAAAAAAAATCCGATGGTTTCATTTTTTATGTTGTGCTCTTTACTTTAACATGAAAATCACAAAGCGAGAACAAAAATTTGGATTATAAAAAAAAAAAATTTTATTTTTTATGATAAAAATAATTATGTATTAGATTTATTAACACATTTAATAAATTCATGTGGTTAATTATAAGCAAATCGATAAATAAATAATGAATTTTGAATTTTTGAAAAAAAAAAAATCCGATGGTTTCATTTTTTATGTTGTGCTCTTTACTTTAACATGAAAATCACAAAGCGAGAACAAAAATTTGGATTATAAAAAAAAAAAAATTTATTTTTTATGATAAAAATAATTATGTATTAGATTTATTAACACATTTAATAAATTCATGTGGTTAATTATAAGCAAATCGATAATAAATAATGAATTTTGAATTTTTCAAAAAAAAAAAATCCGATGGATTCATTTTATATGTTAAGAGATCATTTATGAATATAAAGCCAAATTGTAAACGACATAGTTACGGGTGGAGTAGTGTGAATAGGGAATATCAGCCATCATACTGATACCTAAAACATGCTTTAATCATAGATTGGTCGTATAAATAATAATAATGTTAAATGTAATATACGATCTTATTATGTTCACATATAAGTCAAAGTTGTATATAAAATGTAACATGTTTAAAATGAAACAAAAGATATTGACAACATAATTGCGACCTAACATAATATTCCTGTAGTCAACGACCATACCATGTTTACGTACCGGTTCTCGTCCGATCACCGAAGTCAAACAACATTGGGCATAGTTAGTACTTAGATGGTTGACTGCTTGGGAACACTATGTGTTGTTGGTATTTTTTCCATTTAAATCCGATGGTTTCATTTTTTATGTTGTGCTCTTTACTTTAACATGAAAATCACAAAGCGAGAACAAAAATTTGGATTATAAAAAAAAAATGTTTTTTATTTTTTATGATAAAAATAATTTTGTATTAGATTTATTAACACATTTAATTTTATCTATTTTATAATATATTTATCTATAAATAATGAATTTTGAATTTTTCAAAAAAAAAAAAAATCCGATGGTTTCATTTTTTATGTTGTGCTCTTTACTTTAACATGAAAATCACAAAGCGAGAACAAAAATTTGGATTATAAAAAAAAAAAATTTTTTATTTTTTATGATAAAAATAATTATGTATTAGATTTATTAACACATTTAATAAATTCATGTGGTTAATTATAAGCAAATCGATAATAAATAATGAATTTTGAATTTTTGAAAAAAAAAAAAAAATCGATGGTTTCATTTTTTATGTTGTGCTCTTTACTTTAACATGAAAATAACAAAGCGAGAACAAAAATTTGGATTATAAAAAAAAAAAAAAAATTATTTTTTATGATAAAAATAATTTTGTGTTAGATTTATTAACACATTTAATAAATTCATGTGGTAAATTATAAGCAAATCGATAAATAAATAATGAATTTTGAATTTTTCAAAAGAAAAAAAAATCCGATGGTTTCATTTTTTATGTTGTGCTCTTTACTTTAACATGAAAATCACAAAGCGAGAACAAAAATTTGGATTATAAAAAAAAAATTTTTTTTATTTTTTATGATAAAAATAAATGTATGAAAATGTATGTATGAAAATCACAAAGCGAGAACAAAAATTTGGATTATAAAAAAAAAAAAAATTTTATTTTTTATGATAAAAATAATTTTGTTTATTCGTTGTTTATTGTTTATAATAATTATGTATTAGATTTATTAACACATTTAATAAATTCATGTGGTTAATTATAAGCAAATCGATAATAAATAATGAATTTTGAATTTTTGAAAAAAAAAAAAAATTCGATGGTTTCATTTTTTATGTTGTGCTCTTTACTTTAACATGAAAATAACAAAGCGAGAACAAAAATTTGGATTATAAAAAAAAAAAAAAAATTATTTTTTATGATAAAAATAATTTTGTATTAGATTTATTAACACATTTAATAAATTCATGTGGTAAATTATAAGCAAATCGATAAATAAATAATGAATTTTGAATTTTTCAAAAAAAAAAAAAATCCGATGGTTTCATTTTTTATGTTGTGCTCTTTACTGATCTGCCATCATACTGATACCTAAAACATGCTTTAATCATAGATTGGTCGTATAAATAATAATAATGTTAAATGTAATATACGATCTTATTATGTTCACATATAAGTCAAAGTTGTATATAAAATGTAACATGTTTAAAATGAAACAAAAGATATTGACATACATAATTGCGACCTAACATAATATTCCTGTAGTCAACGACCATACCATGTTTACGTACCGGTTCTCGTCCGATCACCGAAGTCAAACAACATTGGGCATAGTTAGTACTTAGATGGTTGACTGCTTGGGAACACTATGTGTTGTTGGTATTTTTTCCATTTAAATCCGATGGTTTCATTTTTTATGTTGTGCTCTTTACTTTAACATGAAAATCACAAAGCGAGAACAAAAATTTGGATTATAAAAAAAAAATGTTTTTTATTTTTTATGATAAAAATAATTTTGTATTAGATTTATTAACACATTTAATAAATTCAAGTGGTTAATTATAAGCAAATCGATAAATAAATAATGAATTTTGAATTTTTCAAAAAAAAAAAAAATCCGATGGTTTCATTTTTTATGTTGTGCTCTTTACTTTAACATGAAAATCACAAAGCGAGAACAAAAATTTGGATTATAAAAAAAAAAAAAATTTATTTTTTATGATAAAAATAATTTTGTATTAGATTTATTAGCACATTTAATAAATTCATGTGGTTAATGGATTTCGAAAAAAAAAAAAATTCGATGGTTTCATTTTTTATGTTGTGCTCTTTACTTTAACATGAAAATAACAAAGCGAGAACAAAAATTTGGATTATAAAAAAAAAAAAAAAAATATTTTTTATGATAAAAATAATTTTGTATTAGATTTATTAACACATTTAATAAATTCATGTGGTTAATTATAAGCAAATCGATAAATAAATAATGAATTTTGAATTTTTCAAAAAAAAAAAAAAATCCGATGGTTTCATTTTTTATGTTGTGCTCTTTACTTTAACATGAAAATCACAAAGCGAGAACAAAAATTTGGATTATAAAAAAAAAATTTTTTTTATTTTTTATGATAAAAATAAATGTATGAAAATGTATGTATGAAAATCACAAAGCGAGAACAAAAATTTGGATTATAAAAAAAAAAAAAAATTTATTTTTAATGATAAAAATAATTTTGTATTAGATTTATTAACACATTAAAACAAAGCGAGAACAAAAATTTGTATTAAAAAAAAAAAAAATTTTGTTTTTTGATTTTGTTATTCGGTTGGTCTGTAAGTATATTGAGATGAGAAAAAAAAAATAAATTTAAAAATTTATTTTTTAATGAATTTCGAATCTTGATATTTTATTTGGTTAATGTGAGAATTTTGTATCAGTAAGAACAAAATTCCTATTCACATATAATTTGGAAATAGGAACAAATAAATATTTGCACCTTTAATGAAAAAAATTAAACGAATAAACCTAAGTTTATCATATGAATTGTATTGGTTTGAAATTAAATTTAATACGAAAAGTTATAAATTAGTTCATAAAATGATTACAATTTTATGAGCAAAATCATAATTTACATTCTGGTTGATCCTGCCAGTAGTTATATGCTTGTCTCAAAGATTAAGCCATGCATGTCTAAGTACACACTCTCGAACAGTGAAACCGCAAAAGGCTCAGTATATCAGTTATGATTTATTAGATCGTATACATAGTTACATGGATAACTGTGGTAATTCTAGAGCTAATACATGCACATAATCACGGACCGCAAGGAACGTGTGCTTTTATTAGATTAAAATCAATCGATACATTAAGGTATATTTATATACTGTGTCGTTAATAAGATGAATCTGAATAACATGTAGATCGCATGGTCCAGTACCGGCGATAGATCTTTCAAATGTCTGCCCTATCAACTATTGATGGTAGTATCTAGGACTACCATGGTTGCAACGGGTAACGGGGAATCAGGGTTCG
>CAUVYM010000078.1:7500-12500 GCA_963556165.1 Tipula helvola
AGAATTACCACAGTTATCCATGTAACTATGTATACGATCTAATAAATCATAACTGATATACTGAGCCTTTTGCGGTTTCACTGTTCGAGAGTGTGTACTTAGACATGCATGGCTTAATCTTTGAGACAAGCATATAACTACTGGCAGATCAACCAGAATGTAAATTATGATTTTGCTCATAAAATTGTAATCATTTTATGAACTAATTTATAACTTTTCGTATTAAATTTAATTTCAAACCAATACAATTCATATGATAAACTTAGGTTTATTCGTTTAATTTTTTTCATTAAAGGTGCAAATATTTATTTGTTCCTATTTCCAATTATATGTGAATAGGAATTTTGTTCTTACTGATACAAAATTCTCACATTAACCAAATAAAATATCAAGATTCGAAATTCATTAAAAAATAAATTTTTAAATTTTTTTTTTTTTTCTCATCTCAATATACTTACAGACCAAACGAATAACAAAATCAAAAAACAAAATTTTTTTTTTTTTTAATACAAATTTTTGTTCTCGCTTTGTTTTAATGTGTTAATAAATCTAATACAAAATTATTTTTATCATAAAAAATAAAATTTTTTTTTTTTTTATAATCCAAATTTTTGTTCTCGCTTTGTGATTTTCATACATACATTTTCGATACATTTATTTTTATCATAAAAAATAAAAAAATTTTTTTTTTATAATCCAAATTTTTGTTCTCGCTTTGTGATTTTCATGTTAAAGTAAAGAGCACAACATAAAAAATGAAACCATCGGATTTTTTTTTTTTTTGAAAAATTCAAAATTCATTATTTATTTATCGATTTGCTTATAATTTACCACATGAATTTATTAAATGTGTTAATAAATCTAATACAAAATTATTTTTATCATAAAAAATAATTTTTTTTTTTTTTTATAATCCAAATTTTTGTTCTCGCTTTGTTATTTTCATGTTAAAGTAAAGAGCACAACATAAAAAATGAAACCATCGAATTTTTTTTTTTTTCAAAAATTCAAATTCATTATTTATTATCGATTTGCTTATAATTAACCACATGAATTTATTAAATGTGTTAATAAATCTAATACATAATTATTATAAACAATAAACAACGAATAAACAAAATTATTTTTATCATAAAAAATAAAATTTTTTTTTTTTTATAATCCAAATTTTTGTTCTCGCTTTGTGATTTTCATACATACATTTTCATACATTTATTTTTATCATAAAAAATAAAAAAAATTTTTTTTTATAATCCAAATTTTTGTTCTCGCTTTGTGATTTTCATGTTAAAGTAAAGAGCACAACATAAAAAATGAAACCATCGGATTTTTTTTTTTTTTTGAAAAATTCAAAATTCATTATTTATTTATCGATTTGCTTATAATTTACCACATGAATTTATTAAATGTGTTAATAAATCTAACACAAAATTATTTTTATCATAAAAAATAATTTTTTTTTTTTTTTTATAATCCAAATTTTTGTTCTCGCTTTGTTATTTTCATGTTAAAGTAAAGAGCACAACATAAAAAATGAAACCATCGATTTTTTTTTTTTTTCAAAATTCAAAATTCATTATTTATTATCGATTTGCCTTATAATTAACCACATGAATTTATTAAATGTGTTAATAAATCTAATAAAAAATTATTTTTATCATAAAAAATAAAAAATTTTTTTTTTTTATAATCCAAATTTTTGTTCTCGCTTTGTGATTTTCATGTTAAAGTAAAGAGCACAACATAAAAAATGAAACCATCGGATTTTTTTTTTTTTTTGAAAAATTCAAAATTCATTATTTATAGATAAATATATTATAAAATAGATAAAATTAAATGTGTTAATAAATCTAATACAAAATTATTTTTATCATAAAAAATAAAAAACATTTTTTTTTTATAATCCAAATTTTTGTTCTCGCTTTGTGATTTTCATGTTAAAGTAAAGAGCACAACATAAAAAATGAAACCATCGGATTTAATGGAAAAAATACCAACAACACATAGTGTTCCCAAGCAGTCAACCATCTAAGTACTAACTATGCCCAATGTTGTTTGACTTCGGTGATCGGACGAGAACCGGTACGTAAACATGGTATGGTCGTTGACTACAGGAATATTATGTTAGGTCGCAATTATGTTGTCAATATCTTTTGTTTCATTTTAAACATGTTACATTTTATATACAACTTTGACTTATATGTGAACATAATAAGATCGTATATTACATTTAACATTATTATTATTTATACGACCAATCTATGATTAAAGCATGTTTTAGGTATCAGTATGATGGCTGATATTCCCTATTCACACTACTCCACCCGTAACTATGTCGTTTACAATTTGGCTTTATATTCATAAATGATCTCTTAACATATATATAAAATGAATCCATCGGATTTTTTTTTTTTGAAAAATTCAAAATTCATTATTTATTATCGATTTGCTTATAATTAACCACATGAATTTATTAAATGTGTTAATAAATCTAATACATAATTATTTTTATCATAAAAAATAAATTTTTTTTTTTTTATAATCCAAATTTTTGTTCTCGCTTTGTGATTTTCATGTTAAAGTAAAGAGCACAACATAAAAAATGAAACCATCGGATTTTTTTTTTTTCAAAAATTCAAAATTCATTATTTATTTATCGATTTGCTTATAATTAACCACATGAATTTATTAAATGTGTTAATAAATCTAATACATAATTATTTTTATCATAAAAAATAAAATTTTTTTTTTTTATAATCCAAATTTTTGTTCTCGCTTTGTGATTTTCATGTTAAAGTAAAGAGCACAACATAAAAAATGAAACCATCGGATTTTTTTTTTTTCAAAAATTCAAAATTCATTATTTATTTATCGATTTGCTTATAATTAACCACATGAATTTATTAAATGTGTTAATAAATCTAATAAAAAATTATTTTTATCATAAAAAATAATTTTTTTTTTTTTTTATAATCCAAATTTTTGTTCTCGCTTTGTGATTTTCATGTTAAAGTAAATTTGCTTATAATTAACCACATGAATTTATTAAATGTGTTAATAAATCTAATACATAATTATTTTTATCATAAAAAATAAATTTTTTTTTTTTTATAATCCAAATTTTTGTTCTCGCTTTGTGATTTTCATGTTAAAGTAAAGAGCACAACATAAAAAATGAAACCATCGGATTTTTTTTTTTTCAAAAATTCAAAATTCATTATTTATTTATCGATTTGCTTATAATTAACCACATGAATTTATTAAATGTGTTAATAAATCTAATACATAATTATTTTTATCATAAAAAATAAATTTTTTTTTTTTTATAATCCAAATTTTTGTTCTCGCTTTGTGATTTTCATGTTAAAGTAAAGAGCACAACATAAAAAATGAAACCATCGGATTTTTTTTTTTTCAAAAATTCAAAATTCATTATTTATTTATCGATTTGCTTATAATTAACCACATGAATTTATTAAATGTGTTAATAAATCTAATACATAATTATTTTTATCATAAAAAATAAAATTTTTTTTTTTTATAATCCAAATTTTTGTTCTCGCTTTGTGATTTTCATGTTAAAGTAAAGAGCACAACATAAAAAATGAAACCATCGGATTTTTTTTTTTTCAAAAATTCAAAATTCATTATTTATTTATCGATTTGCTTATAATTAACCACATGAATTTATTAAATGTGTTAATAAATCTAATAAAAAATTATTTTTATCATAAAAAATAATTTTTTTTTTTTTTTATAATCCAAATTTTTGTTCTCGCTTTGTGATTTTCATGTTAAAGTAAAGAGCACAACATAAAAAATGAAACCATCGGATTTAAATGGAAAAAATACCAACAACACATAGTGTTCCCAAGCAGTCAACCATCTAAGTACTAACTATGCCCAATGTTGTTTGACTTCGGTGATCGGACGAGAACCGGTACGTAAACATGGTATGGTCGTTGACTACAGGAATATTATGTTAGGTCGCAATTATGTATGTCAATATCTTTTGTTTCATTTTAAACATGTTACATTTTATATACAACTTTGACTTATATGTGAACATAATAAGATCGTATATTACATTTAACATTATTATTATTTATACGACCAATCTATGATTAAAGCATGTTTTAGGTATCAGTATGATGGCTGATATTCCCTATTCACACTACTCCACCCGTAACTATGTCGTTTACAATTTGGCTTTATATTCATAAATGATCTCTTAACATAAAAAATGAATCCATCGGATTTTTTTTTTTTTTGAAAAATTCAAAATTCATTATTTATTTATCGATTTGCTTATAATTAACCACATGAATTTATTAAATGTGTTAATAAATCTAATAAAAAATTATTTTTATCATAAAAAATAAATTTTTTTTTTTTTTTATAATCCAAATTTTTGTTCTCGCTTTGTGATTTTCATGTTAAAGTAAATTTGCTTATAATTAACCACATGAATTTATTAAATGTGTTAATAAATCAAATACAAAATTATTTTTATCATAAAAAATAAAAATTTTTTTTTTTTTATAATCCAAATTTTTGTTCTCGCTTTGTGATTTTCATGTTAAAGTAAAGAGCACAACATAAAAAATGAAACCATCGGATTTTTTTTTTTTTTGAAAAATTCAAAATTCACTATTTATTTATCGATTTGCTTATAATTAACCATATGAATTTATTAAATGTGTTAATAAATCTAATACAAAATTATTTTTATCATAAAAAATAATTTTTTTTTTTTTTTTATAATCCAAATTTTTGTTCTCGCTTTGTGATTTTCATGTTAAAGTAAGCACAACATAAAAAATGAAACCATCGGATTTTTTTTTTTTTTTTTGAAAAATTCAAAATTCATTATTTATTATCGATTTGCTTATAATTAACCACATGAATTTATTAAATGTGTTAATAAATCTAATACATAATTATTTTTATCATGAAACCATCGGATTTTTTTTTTTTTGAAAAATTCAAAATTCATTATT
>CAUVYM010000078.1:20000-27500 GCA_963556165.1 Tipula helvola
TCAAGATGGACTTGAACATATAATCAAAATGCATAAGATGATAGATACTCCTTTACATTGAATTTCCATTCTACCAGTTATCAGTAAAAGGACTTAATGCTGGACTTTTCCCATTTCGCTCGCCGCTACTAAGGGAATCTTAGTTAATTTCTTTTCCTCTCCTAATTAATATGCTTAAATTCAGGAGGTAATCACATATGAGTTGAAGTCACAATTATTGTTAATAATTATAAAACGGATTTTAAAAACTACATCATAAATTATTATATAAATGACTTGCGTCTTTTACCGATTTATTATTACACAAATATTGTTTAATACAATATTGTAAATATAATAAAATATTTACATATCAAAAATTGTTAAATAATAATTTATTTAGCGAATATTAGTGACCCTCAACCATATGTGGTCCAAGCAGAGTATTATATACTATTAGCATGGACCGCAATGTGCGTTCAAAATGTTGATGTTCATGTGTCCTGCAGTTCACATAACTTCACGCAGTTTGCTGCGTTCTTCATCGACCCACGAGCCTAGTGATCCCCCGCTAAGAGTGATTATTTGTTTTATGTTTAGAAATAAAAACCAGTCTTTTCCATTCAAAAAGCGAAATACTTCAATCCTTAATATAATATTATCATTGATAAATTTATATTTGCAGAACTTCTGAAATGGTCAATTATTTTTATTCAATGTTTTGATCTTTAATTCTTTAATGATCCTTCCGCAGGTTCACCTACGGAAACCTTGTTACGACTTTTACTTCCTCTAAATATACAAGTTCGGTCAACTTTGGTAAAACAACCACAACACAAGAAGCATCACGGTGATCACCTCCGAGGACCTCACTAACATATTCAATCGGTAGTAGCGACGGGCGGTGTGTACAAAGGGCAGGGACGTAATCAATGCGAGCTTATGACCCGCACTTACTGGGAATTCCAGGTTTATGTGAACAGTTTCAGTCCACAATCCCAACCACGAAGGTGGTTCAGCGGTTTACCCGGTCTTTTTAGACTAGGAGGACACGTTGATACCTTCATTGTAGCGCGCGTGCAGCCCAGGACATCTAAGGGCATCACAGACCTGTTATTGCTCAATCTCATATTGCTAGACGCAATTTGTCTATTTAAGAAGCAAGTGTCTTATTAGGACAAACCACCAGGTATGACTCCACTTACAAACAACTCTTACGTATTAAAACCACACCTCGTTAGAAGCATAGTATAACAGAGGCAAAAATGTCTGCAAAGTTTCTACACCATAACCCTGCCGGCATCTAGTTAAGAAATTTGAGTCTCGTTCGTTATCGGAATTAACCAGACAAATCACTCCACGAACTAAGAACGGCCATGCACCACCACCCATAGATTCGAGAAAGAGCTATTAATCTGTCTTACTCATTTATGTTCGGACCTGGTAAGTTTCCCCGTGTTGAGTCAAATTAAGCCGCAGGCTCCACTCCTGGTGGTGCCCTTCCGTCAATTCCTTTAAGTTTCAACTTTGCAACCATACTTCCCCCGGAGCCCAAAAGCTTTGGTTTCCCGGAAAGCGACTGAAAGAGCCATATATGTAGCTCCATCCAATTGCTAGCTGGCATCGTTTATGGTTAGAACTAGGGCGGTATCTGATCGCCTTCGAACCTCTAACTTTCGTTCTTGATTAATGAAAACATCTTTGGCAAATGCTTTCGCTTATGTTAGTCTTACGACGGTCCACGAATTTCACCTCTCGCGCCGTAATACTAATGCCCCCAACTGCTTCTATTAATCATTACGTCTTGATCTAAAAACCAATTGAAAATAGAACAGACGTCTTATTCCATTATTCCATGCAGAGAATATTTAGGCACAAATGGCCTGCTTTAAGCACTCTAATTTGTTCAAAGTAATTGTACTGTTCTAGACCAGCACTCGGTAAAGAGCACTAATTTAGATTTATTACGCGGATAAACTTACGTTTAAGCCACTACAGTAATACGTCATAGCATCAAGATGATGTACGAACCCAGTTACGGTGTACCACCTGTGCTTGACACAAGTTCAACTACGAACGTTTTAACCGCAACAACTTTAATATACGCTATTGGAGCTGGAATTACCGCGGCTGCTGGCACCAGACTTGCCCTCCAATTGTTCCTTGTTAAAGGATTTAAAGTGTACTCATTCCAATTACAGGGCCTCGGATTGAGTCCTGTATTGTTATTTTTCGTCACTACCTCCCCGTGCTGGGATTGGGTAATTTACGCGCCTGCTGCCTTCCTTAGATGTGGTAGCCGTTTCTCAGGCTCCCTCTCCGGAATCGAACCCTGATTCCCCGTTACCCGTTGCAACCATGGTAGTCCTAGATACTACCATCAATAGTTGATAGGGCAGACATTTGAAAGATCTATCGCCGGTACTGGACCATGCGATCTACATGTTATTCAGATTCATCTTATTAACGACACAGTATATAAATATACCTTAATGTATCGATTGATTTTAATCTAATAAAAGCACACGTTCCTTGCGGTCCGTGATTATGTGCATGTATTAGCTCTAGAATTACCACAGTTATCCATGTAACTATGTATACGATCTAATAAATCATAACTGATATACTGAGCCTTTTGCGGTTTCACTGTTCGAGAGTGTGTACTTAGACATGCATGGCTTAATCTTTGAGACAAGCATATAACTACTGGCAGGATCAACCAGAATGTAAATTATGATTTTGCTCATAAAATTGTAATCATTTTATGAACTAATTTATAACTTTTCGTATTAAATTTAATTTCAAACCAATACAATTCATATGATAAACTTAGGTTTATTCGTTTAATTTTTTTCATTAAAGGTGCAAATATTTATTTGTTCCTATTTCCAATTATATGTGAATAGGAATTTTGTTCTTACTGATACAAAATTCTCACATTAACCAAATAAAATATCAAGATTCGAAATTCATTAAAAAATAAATTTTTAAATTTTTTTTTTTTTTCTCATCTCAATATACTTACAGACCAAACGAATAACAAAATCAAAAAACAAAATTTTTTTTTTTTTTTAATACAAATTTTTGTTCTCGCTTTGTTTTAATGTGTTAATAAATCTAATACAAAATTATTTTTATCATAAAAAATAAAATTTTTTTTTTTTTTATAATCCAAATTTTTGTTCTCGCTTTGTGATTTTCATACATACATTTTCATACATTTATTTTTATCATAAAAAATAAAAAATTTTTTTTTTTTATAATCCAAATTTTTGTTCTCGCTTTGTGATTTTCATGTTAAAGTAAAGAGCACAACATAAAAAATGAAACCATCGGATTTTTTTTTTTTTTGAAAAATTCAAAATTCATTATTTATTTATCGATTTGCTTATAATTTACCACATGAATTTATTAAATGTGTTAATAAATCTAATACAAAATTATTTTTATCATAAAAAATAATTTTTTTTTTTTTTTTATAATCCAAATTTTTGTTCTCGCTTTGTTATTTTCATGTTAAAGTAAAGAGCACAACATAAAAAATGAAACCATCGAATTTTTTTTTTTTTTCAAAAATTCAAAATTCATTATTTATTATCGATTTGCTTATAATTAACCACATGAATTTATTAAATGTGTTAATAAATCTAATACATAATTATTATAAACAATAAACAACGAATAAACAAAATTATTTTTATCATAAAAAATAAAATTTTTTTTTTTTTTATAATCCAAATTTTTGTTCTCGCTTTGTGATTTTCATACATACATTTTCATACATTTATTTTTATCATAAAAAATAAAAAAAATTTTTTTTTTATAATCCAAATTTTTGTTCTCGCTTTGTGATTTTCATGTTAAAGTAAAGAGCACAACATAAAAAATGAAACCATCGGATTTTTTTTTTTTTTGAAAAATTCAAAATTCATTATTTATTTATCGATTTGCTTATAATTTACCACATGAATTTATTAAATGTGTTAATAAATCTAACACAAAATTATTTTTATCATAAAAAATAATTTTTTTTTTTTTTTTATAATCCAAATTTTTGTTCTCGCTTTGTTATTTTCATGTTAAAGTAAAGAGCACAACATAAAAAATGAAACCATCGATTTTTTTTTTTTTTTCAAAAATTCAAAATTCATTATTTATTATCGATTTGCTTATAATTAACCACATGAATTTATTAAATGTGTTAATAAATCTAATAAAAAATTATTTTTATCATAAAAAATAAAAAATTTTTTTTTTTTATAATCCAAATTTTTGTTCTCGCTTTGTGATTTTCATGTTAAAGTAAAGAGCACAACATAAAAAATGAAACCATCGGATTTTTTTTTTTTTTGAAAAATTCAAAATTCATTATTTATAGATAAATATATTATAAAATAGATAAAATTAAATGTGTTAATAAATCTAATACAAAATTATTTTTATCATAAAAAATAAAAAACATTTTTTTTTTATAATCCAAATTTTTGTTCTCGCTTTGTGATTTTCATGTTAAAGTAAAGAGCACAACATAAAAAATGAAACCATCGGATTTAAATGGAAAAAATACCAACAACACATAGTGTTCCCAAGCAGTCAACCATCTAAGTACTAACTATGCCCAATGTTGTTTGACTTCGGTGATCGGACGAGAACCGGTACGTAAACATGGTATGGTCGTTGACTACAGGAATATTATGTTAGGTCGCAATTATGTTGTCAATATCTTTTGTTTCATTTTAAACATGTTACATTTTATATACAACTTTGACTTATATGTGAACATAATAAGATCGTATATTACATTTAACATTATTATTATTTATACGACCAATCTATGATTAAAGCATGTTTTAGGTATCAGTATGATGGCTGATATTCCCTATTCACACTACTCCACCCGTAACTATGTCGTTTACAATTTGGCTTTATATTCATAAATGATCTCTTAACATATAAAATGAATCCATCGGATTTTTTTTTTTTGAAAAATTCAAAATTCATTATTTATTATCGATTTGCTTATAATTAACCACATGAATTTATTAAATGTGTTAATAAATCTAATACATAATTATTTTTATCATAAAAAATAAATTTTTTTTTTTTTATAATCCAAATTTTTGTTCTCGCTTTGTGATTTTCATGTTAAAGTAAAGAGCACAACATAAAAAATGAAACCATCGGATTTTTTTTTTTTCAAAAATTCAAAATTCATTATTTATTTATCGATTTGCTTATAATTAACCACATGAATTTATTAAATGTGTTAATAAATCTAATACATAATTATTTTTATCATAAAAAATAAAATTTTTTTTTTTTATAATCCAAATTTTTGTTCTCGCTTTGTGATTTTCATGTTAAAGTAAAGAGCACAACATAAAAAATGAAACCATCGGATTTTTTTTTTTTCAAAAATTCAAAATTCATTATTTATTTATCGATTTGCTTATAATTAACCACATGAATTTATTAAATGTGTTAATAAATCTAATAAAAAATTATTTTTATCATAAAAAATAATTTTTTTTTTTTTTTATAATCCAAATTTTTGTTCTCGCTTTGTGATTTTCATGTTAAAGTAAATTTGCTTATAATTAACCACATGAATTTATTAAATGTGTTAATAAATCTAATACATAATTATTTTTATCATAAAAAATAAATTTTTTTTTTTTTATAATCCAAATTTTTGTTCTCGCTTTGTGATTTTCATGTTAAAGTAAAGAGCACAACATAAAAAATGAAACCATCGGATTTTTTTTTTTTCAAAAATTCAAAATTCATTATTTATTTATCGATTTGCTTATAATTAACCACATGAATTTATTAAATGTGTTAATAAATCTAATACATAATTATTTTTATCATAAAAAATAAATTTTTTTTTTTTTATAATCCAAATTTTTGTTCTCGCTTTGTGATTTTCATGTTAAAGTAAAGAGCACAACATAAAAAATGAAACCATCGGATTTTTTTTTTTTCAAAAATTCAAAATTCATTATTTATTTATCGATTTGCTTATAATTAACCACATGAATTTATTAAATGTGTTAATAAATCTAATACATAATTATTTTTATCATAAAAAATAAAATTTTTTTTTTTTATAATCCAAATTTTTGTTCTCGCTTTGTGATTTTCATGTTAAAGTAAAGAGCACAACATAAAAAATGAAACCATCGGATTTTTTTTTTTTCAAAAATTCAAAATTCATTATTTATTTATCGATTTGCTTATAATTAACCACATGAATTTATTAAATGTGTTAATAAATCTAATAAAAAATTATTTTTATCATAAAAAATAATTTTTTTTTTTTTTTATAATCCAAATTTTTGTTCTCGCTTTGTGATTTTCATGTTAAAGTAAAGAGCACAACATAAAAAATGAAACCATCGGATTTAAATGGAAAAAATACCAACAACACATAGTGTTCCCAAGCAGTCAACCATCTAAGTACTAACTATGCCCAATGTTGTTTGACTTCGGTGATCGGACGAGAACCGGTACGTAAACATGGTATGGTCGTTGACTACAGGAATATTATGTTAGGTCGCAATTATGTATGTCAATATCTTTTGTTTCATTTTAAACATGTTACATTTTATATACAACTTTGACTTATATGTGAACATAATAAGATCGTATATTACATTTAACATTATTATTATTTATACGACCAATCTATGATTAAAGCATGTTTTAGGTATCAGTATGATGGCTGATATTCCCTATTCACACTACTCCACCCGTAACTATGTCGTTTACAATTTGGCTTTATATTCATAAATGATCTCTTAACATAAAAAATGAATCCATCGGATTTTTTTTTTTTTTGAAAAATTCAAAATTCATTATTTATTTATCGATTTGCTTATAATTAACCACATGAATTTATTAAATGTGTTAATAAATCTAATAAAAAATTATTTTTATCATAAAAAATAAATTTTTTTTTTTTTTTATAATCCAAATTTTTGTTCTCGCTTTGTGATTTTCATGTTAAAGTAAATTTGCTTATAATTAACCACATGAATTTATTAAATGTGTTAATAAATCAAATACAAAATTATTTTTATCATAAAAAATAAAAATTTTTTTTTTTTTATAATCCAAATTTTTGTTCTCGCTTTGTGATTTTCATGTTAAAGTAAAGAGCACAACATAGAAAATGAAACCATCGGATTTTTTTTTTTTTTGAAAAATTCAAAATTCACTATTTATTTATCGATTTGCTTATAATTAACCATATGAATTTATTAAATGTGTTAATAAATCTAATACAAAATTATTTTTATCATAAAAAATAATTTTTTTTTTTTTTTTATAATCCAAATTTTTGTTCTCGCTTTGTGATTTTCATGTTAAAGTAAGCACAACATAAAAAATGAAACCATCGGATTTTTTTTTTTTTTTTTGAAAAATTCAAAATTCATTATTTATTATCGATTTGCTTATAATTAACCACATGAATTTATTAAATGTGTTAATAAATCTAATACATAATTATTTTTATCA
>CAUVYM010000079.1:0-32447 GCA_963556165.1 Tipula helvola
GGTCAAACGTGATCCTCAAATCAAACGTGAACCACACCATATCAAAGGAGAGTCCGCAGAACGGAACAAAAAATATGCGCCCATATTATATCATATCATTAAAAGAGAATAACAATTAATAAAATCGAAAGGTATCGTTTTCTTAACTCGCTGAATTATTATGTCAAATACGCTCATATACAAATCATCCTCATAAATCACCCAAAATCGATATCTATAGCAAAAACAAATTGCTTAACTGCATAAATAATATTCTGAACTCACTAACCCAAAAATCCACTTCTCTTCATAGATACTCGTACATACTCGTAGCCAATATAACCGTCACATTTAATTCCCATTTATCATTTTGAATATACAACAACAAAATGTATCCCTCTGCTACACCACCATCACCACCACCACCGTATCGATAAATACAAGATATTAAATAAGAATTTAATAATTTTCCATTGTAATAAACATGCGGCGAGGGAAAAATAAATTTCCCCATGCACTCTTTATACTCAGTGTGTATATATGTAAGTGTGTTTGTGTATATTAAATTCCAATTTTGCCAAAGTCAATTACAAACTGATTTATGATAATAACCTTTGTACCAGTTATTATGTCTCTCTTATCATCGTTTCAAACTTGATCCTTAATAAATTTTCTTTCTTTTTTGTTTTCTCGTTTACCAATTTTCTCGATTATCATCGTGGTCGTCTTCTCTTCTGTGGTTACACTTGAATATGATTTTTCATTTATTTAATTGTTGTTGTATTTCCTCTGTTTCTTGGAGTAAGAATATTTTAACAGTGTACTGGAAGTGAGGAAAAATTATAGGAATAAAAGAAATTCAAGTAAACAAGTTTTTTTATGGAAAATTTCAGGGGTTGATAACTAATTAATATAATACTATGGAACAATAACTTATGTATTTTCACTTACGATTTAAAATAACAAACAAAAATTAAAGCAAAGTATCGTTTGGTAAATATGAGTGCCCAGACGCCATAAATTTGATATCAATAATATCGGTATTTGTGGCAGTTAAGCCTATTAACTTTAGGAGTGAAAGGCTGAGCTTTATGTTTCTATTTTGCCCTCCACCGACATCGCTATACATTGTTATGTGCTTACAACCAAGTGGCAAATTAGCTTTTAAATGCTTAATAATGCAAGCTGAGATTTCCTGAGATCCTCTGCCTCCTTCGGTTTCATCCCACATGTACATAAAAGCTGTTTTGGTCTTGATTACATGGATGCCAAAATTATAAATATATATATTGCGCTTGTAATATGCCACAGATGTTGAAAGTTTTGGAAATGGCAACGCTTTTTGCAGATCGAAAATATAAACGTAGTGCTCGTTTGACACGACTTCATTTTTAAGTGAGTCTCTAACTTGTTGTGCTTTTCTTAAGTGCAGCTCTTGTTATGCCACCAGTGCAGACGATTCATCACAAAACTTAATTTTCATAGCAAGCTGAATACATTGTAGTAAAATTTTTGTTTAACCGGGGTAATCTTAACGCACTCTTCAACATACATGCCGAATGTTTACACGAATGTTTAATTCTGGGATTAAATATTTACGTTGAGGATTATCCTTTCCTAGTATAATGGCTCTGCCAGGTTGGAAAAGATTTAATATGCGTTATGACCCCAGAGATATCGATTTTATTATTTTTAGGATTACATCCTGAGCAGTCAACAACGACAAATAATTCGTCTTTTACCAAGTACCGATTAACTCTACACCAAGAAATTTGGAGAGTTTTTAGAAAAAATGTCTTACATACCTTAACATTCTTCCCATGCACTAGCATTGAATATACAAAAGGCCACATTCTGCCTAATGGCTACAGTTACCGGTGGTTGCCGCGAGGAGGCAGTACGTCCACTTGCGCCTATTGGAAGGTTACGGAGCTGGTAGATTAATACCAACTTTGGTCCCCCCCTCCAATAGACGCCAAACCACCTAAAAATTAAAGTAACTACAGTGGTGTGCAATAAAAAAACTAATTATGTGGCTTTGGCGAACGTTTTCATTAATTAAAAGTTTGTTAAATTACCTATGTTCTACACAACCTATTGATAAAAAAAATTAGGGGAATTCTCTTATTATGTCGGTTTAAATTGAAAACGATCGTCAATGCGATGTAATTACCTATTTTAGTGCAAACCACTCTATATCAATTGATATGAAAGTCTTTTAAAAATAGTTACTTACCTGTTAATTTCGGAACATCTTCACTATCTGAAGATTCCGAAATTGGCACATACTCTTCATCTTCATCTGCAAAAAAATTCAAATCATTTTCACTATCCGAATAATAATAAAACACGTCTATTCATGAAAAAACTATTAAAAATGAATAAAACGTGACTTGGATAATTTTTACTCTGAACAAATTGCAAAAGTAGCGGTTTTGACTTTATTTTTTTACGATTATCTCCCGAACCAAAAACCAGATTACTTTGTTTTATACAGCACTAAAAAAATGTCAAAAAATGTTTAACATAAATTTACCGAATAAGGAAAAAAGTAAAAAAATGACTTGGTTCACTTCAGCTTTGAGCCCTCCTTGGCCACGAAGATATGTATTTCGTAGATTCCCTATTTTTTTCTTTACATCTTCAATATTTAAGCTTATTTCGTCCGCTATTTGTTGTAAACCAGAAGTTTTTAGTTCTGTATTTGAAGTCTATAATTTTTTTGGGGTTATCTTCCATAAAATTTCATTTTTGCGGTACAAGTCGATTAATTGCACTGTACTTTCGGTATTAAAAGACAAAAAGTTGTATTTAGGTTATGATTTTTTGTTATATTGCGATGTTTCAACTCGAGAGAATAATTTCAAATGACAAAAAAATACCGCAAACATTAATTTTTTATGACATTTCATAATAATTTACTAATAAAATTGCGTGAAGTAGCCTCCTGATAATTTGCTAATAGTGTCAAAATGCGTATAATATACACACACATACTTTGATAAAATTTATATCATGATAGAAAATATCAATAGTTGCATAGTGTAGACTCAGGTTTAGCTACTTTTCTTTTACTAAAAGATTCACAACTCCGAATTTAAAGTTAATATGGCCAAAACTGTTTTTTCCCGTTTTAACAACTACTAAGGAGATTTTTACAACTTAAGCGGTTATTCCAAAATTTTTTCATTTAAATCTGACTTACGCGAATATTTTTTTTCTTGCATAACTTCTACAAAAATAAACCAAAATTCATGAAATTTTGTTAAGAAAAAAAAAGTTTAATTTCAAATATGGCTGTTACACATTTAAATTCATTTTTCGCTTACCTCGACTGAAGCGATTTTGCCTTGTGAACACAGAATTTTTGGCAGGTGCGCTAAAAACCATAGGGCCGGTCCTGTTATTCCAATAGGTCAACAGTTACTAATCTTGTTTCTTGGCAGGCCAATAAAGCTTTCATGAAGCTCTATTAAGTGCAAAGTGTTTAATTATATTCCAGGTAAATCTATTTTAACAAATTTCGGTGAGTTTATTATGATTGAAACTTTACCACTTTAGCAAGATTAGTTTTTGTGATTTTACTAATAATAATAGATAAAAGCTAATTCCTAAATAATGAAAAATTTTAATTTATATTTATTTGACCGAAATTAAGCTTAAACCAATCTGCGTTTGGAAAAACCTAAGCTTCTCTAAAACCAAATTGAAATGCAGATAATATTCTTCCCAGAATATCAATGTTGAGCTATCCCTGTTTTTCAGATAAAATCATATACACACATTTTCCAAAATAAATAAAAGAACAACAACAACCACACTTACTCATGAGATATAACCAAAAACAAACTAAAAAAAAAAGAAATTCCAAAACAAAACAAATTTCCATTTGACATGCGTTTAAAAATCAAAACTTTTTTCTCTATGTATTATGCTTTTCCTTCTTTTCACATTTTATCAGTCGTTTTTCGTTTATTTTTTTTATTGTTTGATAAGACAACCAACAAAATTATTCTATTCGCATTCAGTTGATTTTCAACTCCCGGGGAATTTATACGCCGACGACGAGCGAAAATTTGCACAAAATAATAATAAATTAATTTACCAAAAAAAAAAAAAAATAAGAAAATTATTTAAAGTTTGAAGAATAAAGTTATCTACTTGTGCTGTGTGTGTATGTGTGTTTGTTTGTGTATATAAAATAAAAATTATTCAAAAGTTGTTTTTTTTTAATTTGCTTTTTATACTTTTCCGTGTGTTTTTTATTGTTGTGTTTTTGGTGAAAAATCGAAATTAATCTTTTGTGTGAATAAAATGTGAATAATATTTTAACTTTGTTATTTATTGTTACAAATAAGTCGAGCTTATGTATAAAATATGTACCGTTGTTGTTATTGTATTTTAAATGAATTAATTAAATGAGCTATTAATTAAAAAAAGTTTTATAATTATTTACTTTTGTGTGTGAGACAATTTTTTTCAAACTAATCTACAAAAAAAAGAAAAATTATTAAATTAAAAATTTTAACAAACAAAAAAGATAAGTAAAGAGCTTTTGTGATGCGATACCGAAACTAAAAGAAAAAGTAAGTTTTTTGTTTCTAATTTATTTATCAAAATTTTGATTATAATTTTTTTTTTTTTTACAAATATTTTTCATTAAAAATCAAAAAAGATTGGATTTTCTAAAATACTGTTTTAATGAAAAATAAGGGTAACCCTTCTATGCCGCAAGTATTTTCCCTCTTATTTAGAATATCTACTTTATTATAAGAGGATTACCTATATACGTGCACACTATATATCTATCCTGTGCTCTGGTTGCATACAGGTTTTAGATGTTAGAATATTCCCAATTGTCCTTATTTTGAGTTAATTTTAAATTTAAATCAAAATCCAAAAACAAAGCAAAAATGTGATTGAACTTTATATATTCTGTATGTTTATACCCAGAGAAGAGATAAAAAGAGCTTTTTGCTGATTAAATTTAAATCATTCGGCCGGAAACAACATGAGAATAATATACATAGGTAGAAGATGTTGTCAAAACAACCTTTTGTCAACAGATCAGCATCTGTATATTAAAAACAATTTTTATAAGGGGACAAAAATAATTATTAATTTAACGGGAAATTTATTAAGATGATAAAAGCTTTACGAGTAAAATATTAAATAAAGATTATAATTTAAGCTCAGCTGAGCAGAATTATAATGCCAGCATATATAAATTCGACTTCAAGAGATTATAATTTTTCATTTAAACATTTAAAATGTGCACATCGTTTTCTAATTAAATCCGCTAAATACATTTCTTAAGACGCTTTTATAGATGCAAAAAATCTATTCTGCTTTTCATTTTATTCTCTAGCGTATATAATAGAGGTCATCAATGAATAAAAAATGCAAATTGTGCAGCTTTATAAAAAAACAGTTCAACTAAAAGTTTTTCTTTTACTATTAAGCAGTTTAGTAAAGAAAAGTTGCTACACAAAATTATACGTTGATACAAAAAAATGTAAAAGAAATTTAATTTATTGTAAGATACTATTAGATTTTTGTTAACATAATTAATCAAAAGCACGAAAACAAGATTCGATTTTATCGCAAACACGAAACGTTATGTCAACAAAGTATCAAAGCAGATTAAGCTTTAATTAAATTATATCTCGCAGAGAACACAAGCGGCGGCATGAAACAAAAAAGCACAAAAACCAAACCAACACAAAATATAATTTTCTTTTGAATAATTTAATTTTCTTATTAACAGAAGTAGAATTTTAATTAATTCATTTTTATGCTTTTTCTATATTATAAAGAAATTCGCGTGAAACGAAGTTGTTACATTTTTTCCGTTTCATTGACGCGCACCATTTTGCAGTCAGTTCATTTGATTTTTTTTTGTTCCTTTTTTGTTTTGTTTGCCTTTTTGTTTGACAGTTGTGCTAATTAAATAATTTTGGATGAGTTCCGGCGGTGTGGCGTTTAAAATGTAAAAATTTGAGCATTTTAGTTTTGTTTTATTAGTCAAAGATATGAATTTATAATATTTTAAATTTAATTAACGAGCCAAATCAATCTGAGGCTTGTGGATGAATGGTTCGTTTAATTGCAAAATCATAAATACACAAAACACAACTTTTATATACTGTCGATCTACCTACCATGCACAATACTCAAGTTGAGAATATAAACAATATCTTCTATCCTTCTCAAATGTAACTACAGAATGTGTCAGTTGAAATTTCAAACATGAGATTGGTTGATTGTCGGGTGTTAGCTCAACAAAATTATTTGATTCACCAAGCCATCATTACCTTTACGGAAAAACCTGTTAAAACTAATTTGAGAATGCTATTGAAATTCTAACTCACCAGGGCCGTACCATGGAACGGGCAAAACAAGCGATAGCACTGGCTCCACTATTTTTAGGGACCCCAAACCCGAAGCCAAGAGTGGAGTGAAGTGTACTGTTTTTTGTTTAAAACAGGTGATTCTTGTAAATTTTAATGTATTCCTCAATAATTAAACGTGGCATTTCCTTCAATTTTATTACTAATTGCTTGGATGTAAGAAACTTCTGGTTTTTGTTCAATAAAAATGTGTAGATTGATTTTTTCCCCTGGGGTTATTCTGTATGAGTCAAAATTAACCAGAATGTATTCTTTCGCTTACTCAAACATCTAAATTTTTTGTGGATTAGTAAATTTGTGTTACCTCTAAACCTCTTAGGATTTTGCAAATTAAATTTAGTTATATTTAACGATATGAATCTAAATTTGGCTTGAGCTTCCACTTTTAAGCTTTTTTTGGAATGAGCGATTAAATGCTTTATTTAGCATGTGGACAGAGGGATAATATCAACAAAAAAATGTTTTCGTCCCCACTGAACATTTTGACTTCTTATACACAAATACTCGACTTAGGCTTTATTAATTAATAAAAAAACCAAAAAAAAATATTTGTCAGCTTTTATAAAATAAAATATGTTAAGCAAAAAATAAATTGTCTTAAGCACATAATACAACAAAATATAATATGTTACAATTTCCATTTAGGAAAGCAACGTCGCACTTCGCACAGCACAAAGCACAACGCTACCATTGTCCTTAATTTGATTTTTTTATTTTTTTGTTCTTTTTACATTTTTTGGTTGTTGGATTTTTCTATTCATCTTGTGACAAAAAAGAAAATAGACAGTTTGTTTTAGTGTTTACGTGTTTAAATGAAACAGTCGGTCAAAAAATGATTTATAATTATGATCTACAATATATATGTGTATACTCAACCAAAATATTAGTCAGCTCTAAAATAGCCTGCAAGGGTGTGGTGAAATTATATTTTTGTGGTATCAAAAATTTTCAGAAAACAATCTGCCAACAGGAATATAAAAATATAAAATATATAAAATGGACAATGGCCAACATTAAATAATATTTTCATATATTGTATGTACATACATATATACGTTTGATATAATCTCTTACATATCTCCGCATATTGTCCGACGGTGATAGAGTGATAACAAAAAAACCGAAAAACAATAACATATTGAATAATTTATATACGGCCATCGTTAAAATTTAGCAGTTTTGTCCTTTGTAATATAGCGTGAAATCAGGCCATTTCAAGACCTTAAATTGTTAAAGCCAGTATAGTTGTTTCTGTTAAACATATTTGTCTTATTTTAACATAGATCCGTATTTTATAACTTGACAAATTTTTTTTTTTTTTTTTTTTTTTTTTTTTTATTTAACAAATATTACAACTGAATACAATTTCATCTAGTAATTTATCTATATTAAATGATGTTAACTGTTTGAGGAGAATAACCCATCGGTTAGCTCCAGGTTGGATACTTCATTAATTTATCTGTCCTAGTTCTAAGGGCTTCGTTCTTCGAAGCCGTCTTACTGGATTTTGGTTGTTCAGCATACGACGCAAATCCGCATTTTCATGTTGACTGAGGCGCTGTACGTGTTTCCTAGCATATTTCTTAATTTCTTCACTGACGTACTCCATCTTTAGATCCTTATGATGGTTATCATTCCTTATATACCATGGTGCGTTGACCATACTACGCAAGACTTTATTTTGAAAAGTTTGAATTACTTTTACGTTAGTTTTCTTGGTACAGCCCCATAGCTGTATACCATACGTCCATACAGGTTTCAATATCTGCCGATATAATAGCAGTTTATTATGTAATGTTAGCTCAGAGTTCCTTCCTATGAGCCAATACATTTTTCTATATTTGATGTTTAACTCTTCTTTTTTCTTTTTAACATGCTCTTTCCACTTGAGTTTAGCATCAAGGGTCATTCCTAAATATTTTGCCGTGTTTGCATGTGGAATAAGTTGTGAATTCAGTCGAACAGGTAACCAATTAACATTTTTGTTGGTAAAGTTTATATGTACAGATTTAGTTTCGTTGAGTTGAAGGCGCCATTTCTTCGTCCAATTACTCAATGAATTAGCAGCGTTTTGTAATTTGCTGGTTGACTCCTCTATGTTGTTTCCAGTTGCCAAGATTGCAGTATCATCCGCAAATGTTGCAATATTTGTTCCTTTTGTGCTTGGCACGTCTCGCGTATAAAGTATATAGAGTATCGGCCCCAGAACACTCCCTTGTGGAACTCCCGCCGATATTTTCTTTAATTCGGAGTATTCCTCTTCATGTTTCACACGAAAGCGTCGATCAGCTAGATATGACTTTAAAATCAGGTAAAACTGCTTCGGCAGATCTCTGTGTAGTTTATATTCCAGGCCTCGGTGCCATACTTTGTCAAAGGCTTGAGATACGTCCAAGAATACACTTGAGCATATTTTTTTATTTTCCAGAGCATCTTCAATTAGATCTGTGATTCTATGCACTTGATCTATGGTAGAGTGTCTCTCTATAAATCCAAATTGGTGAGGAGGAATGAGTTTTCTGTCTTCTATTACTGATTTTAATCTCTTGAGTAGTAACTTTTCAAATAATTTTGAAATTATAGGAAGTAGGGAAATCGGCCTGTACGATGTTTTCTTGTTTGGCGGCTTGTTAGGTTTTATAATCATTATCACCTCTGCCACTTTCCACTGGTATGGAACGTATTTTAATCTGAAGGCTGCATTGATTACTTGCAGTAATTTTCGTACTCCTTTTTCTGGGAGAGTTTTAACTATAAGTCCAGTGATTAAATCATAACCAGGGGATTTTTTTGAACTTAAGTTGTTTTTAATTTCATCTTTTAGCTCTTGTAGTGTTACAGGTTTTATGTTTAGGTTTTCCACTTTATTTACTGAAATTATATTTTCTTCAGCTGTTTGCCTTGGGAGGGGTTGAAATGTGTTTTCAAGATAGTCTGCAAACAATGCAGCTTTTTCTTTGGCACTTCTAGCCCAAGTTCCATCGTCATTCTTGATAGGAGCTATTTGTACTTTAGGCCTTTTAAGACCTTTAGTTGCTTTCCAAAGGGAGTAATTAGTGTCTTTGTTGCCAGAAAGGCCAGCCAGGTATTCATTAAAAGATTTGTTCTTGACTTCTTTGATAAGCATTTTTAATTTGTTGCTTAAATAATTAAGTCGTGATTTGCTTTGTGGTGCTCGATTCCTCTGCCAGATTTTTCGAGCTTTCCGCTTTTCTCTAACCAGATATCTCACTTCTACTGGGTAGTTGATGTAACTTTCCATTTGATTACAAGTAGGAGGAGTACTCTGCCATGCTGCTTGCAGAATACTGTTGTTCAGCAGCTCCAATTGAACCTCAAGTTCGGACCGGAGTTTTAATTGGTACTTGTAGTTCCGTATTGTCTTCGACTATTTTCCGGAAGAGGTCCCAGTTTGTTTTATTATTTGTTAACCTAGGTAAATTTTCTTTTTTTATAATGGTATCACTGAGTGTCATAATGACAGGTGTGTGGTCAGATGAAATTCCTTCACTGTTTTCGAGTAATACGTAGTTTACAGATATCCCTTTTGTTACAAAGAAATCTATCAAATCTGGTATCTTATTTGTATCCGCTGGCCAATATGTTGGTTTACCTCCAGACAGGAACTCGCAGTTTAGTGCCCGACCAGCTGCAAATAGCTCCTTACCCTTATGGGTTGTTAGCCTTGATCCCCAATATGTATTTTTAGCATTAAAATCGCCTCCGATTATGAAGTTAAAACCGAGCGATTTGAGTAACGTAACATAGTTTTCTTTAGTCAGATTATAACGTGGAGGGCAATATATTGAAGATATGTTGATTACCTTTTGACTATTTATTCGAACATTAATGGTGGCTACTTGTATAATTTCTTCTTCAATTTTTACTCCTTCGTAATGTTTGATGTTTTCCTTCACAAATATGGTTGAACCTCCTCTCGCTTTTCCTGACGGGTGGATGGCGTGATAGCACTGGTATCCTCGAATTCTAACGAATGAATCTTTTGTCAAATGAGATTCTGAAATTAGGCATATATCTATCTTTTCTATATTTAGGAAAATTTCTAACTCTGGAATTTGTTGCAACAGCCCATTTGCATTCCAATTGGCGATTCTGAATGTGTTATTCATCTTCATAGATTAGTACATCATAGAAGTGATTTCATTCACTGTTTCTTGCTTATTTAACCGCTTATTTAAAGCATCCAGGCTTCTTTCTTGTTTTAGTAGCCTTAAGTTTAATGCTTCTATATTCTTTAAAAATTTTTCAAGAATTAGGCTTTGACCGTCTTCGTTGTTACTTACTACTTCCCGCTGTTGTACAATCTGGGAGTATGTTTTTCGGCCTGCTATTGCACTTGTTAGTGGTAGTTCTACCACTGGATTCTTAGATATTGTCTTATTATTGAACATCCCACGGTTTAGCGGGCCTTGTTGTTTTTTATTTCTCAGATTTTGAAGTTCCCTGGCTACTTCACATCCTCTATAATTAGCGGGATGCTCTCCATTACAGTTTACACATTTTGGAGGCGTAGCTTTTGTGAACCTACAATCTTGGGCGAGATGTTTTCCCGAACATTTCACGCATCTAGGCTCTCGTTTGCAATATTTCTGCGTGTGATTATATCCTTGGCATTTCTTACACTGAGGTATCAAGCCTGTGGATTTTCTTAACGCTTCTATTCGAACTCTCATGTTAAGGACTGCCCTAATATTGAAAATTTTTTCCACTTTTTCCGTGCTATTAAAAGTAAGCATAAACAATGGGAGCCCCCTTTTATTCATTTTAATCCCTTGATCAGTTACAGTTTTTTCTTTCTTTAGGATATTTACCGCATCCTCTATTTTGAAGCCTTGGTGTTTAAGGTCTTCCATTATATCCTGCTTTGCACAGGTTGGATGAAGACCTCTGGCCATCACTTTAATCGGACGATCATTTTTGTCCTCATATGTGTACCATTCCTTGCCGTCATCTGTCAGCTTTGAAGCCAAGGCTCTATAACTTTCAATATCTGTTGTATTGATTTTCCAAATATTGTTGTTCAGTGCTACAACTCTGTAATCTTTTGTAGTCACCGATTTCATTAACGATTGGATAGTACTATATTCAGTTACGCCAATAATGTTGATTGGTGGTGGAGCCTTTTCCTTAATTTTGGCAGTTTGGTTTTCCTGAGCTGGTACATTTTGCTGATTTTGATTTAATACAGCAGTTATTGAAGTGCGGCTTGAAGCTACAATCTCTGGAGAAGATTCTGCCTTCCGTTTTTTCGCAGGTCTTTTCTTCCTGTTCTTTTTTAAGATCCAGTCAGTTTCTTCTCTTAATTCTTCTTCGTCAGTGTGGTACTCTGTAGCACACTGTTCTTCTGGCTTCTTGGGTTGCAAAGCATTTTACTCATGGAAAACTGAAGCATCCTGTTCCTCAGGTTCCTTTGATTGTAAAGAATTTTTCAGTTTCTCATTTTCTAACTTAAGAGATTTTACTTCGTTCATTAAATCCGACGTAATTTTTTCAATGTTACATAGTTGTCTGCGTAGTTCTGCATTTTCTATCTCAACTGTTCTAGCTAATGATGTTGGTGATCTTTGCACTATGGAACTTCTTCCAAATGGGTCAGAGTTCATCAGCTCTGAAGTATTGCGGTCATTGGATATCGACGACTGGGAGCCCGCTTGCTCACCCCTCAAAGTCGCCGGCACTGGGTATCCGATTCCCTGCGCCGTAAGGTTATCTCGTTTCGAGTCCCCCATATTGGTTATTATTTTCAGGGAACCACCCTTAGCTAGTTTTGGTCCGCGAATGGTATTTTATTTCCCATTTACCCGCCCGACAAGTCAGTGAGAGTTTTCCCCTATCCGCCACCTGGGGACGCGCCCGATGGGAGTCTAGCAACTCCGCACGAGTAACTTGACAAATAACTTTAGTTTTCTGACAAATAGTTGTATAAAAAATAATAAAAATAATAAAGATTAATTTTTTTTGTTTACGCCAGTGATTATTATTATTATTATTATTGTTTAGACAATTCAGAACAAACAAAAAAAATTGTATGCACAAAACATATTCAGAACACATGAAAATGTATGTACTCGTGTATGTATATTCAACATACAGACGACATAAATAAAAGTTAAACCCATTAAAAATTTTAAACATTACACGAGTAGTTATTGTAGAATGTCATAGAGATACATAAATTGAATGGCTTTTAAATTAAATTGTTTTTTTTATACGAGTACATAGCAAACAGGATCGTTATATTTTGGTATGGGTATTGTAAACGGTATACGATTAAATCAATCTTCTGTACACAAAAGGAACATCCCGATGAAATTAAATGTAAATAAACGATACACTTCTCCGAATTTCCCACAAATAAGAGACAAATTTCTTTGAAGGCAAATCGTACATGCAATTTTTATATTGGCAATTTAGTATAAAATTGCTACATATTTGTTATATACAAAATCTGCCCATAAAATATAATATTAAATAGCTGTAAACCAAAATAAATAATACCTACCCAGTATCTTCCAGCACACATCCTTATCCAACAAAACAAAGTGACGGTAAAATAAATCCATTTTTTCAATTGCCTACATCTTGAGAGGACAAAAAAAAAATTCACCTCAAGTGAATTAATCATAAATTTTTATCAAAATTACGGCAAAAACAAAACATCAAAAAGAAACGGGAAAAAACCTCCCACGTGATTTTCATTCATGCCATATATTTACCTAAAAAAAAAATTCATCCAGAAAAATGACAATGATGTCACATGAACGACAAGCACCAAAAAAAAATCTAATATAAAGATAATATTTGAATAATAAAATGAAAATACGAAAGAAAAGTGATTCTGTAAAAGACAGATAAATTGACAAACATAAATCTTGAACGACGAACAGAAATAAAACGAGTTTTCTTTTACTTTTACGTACCAAGAGCAACACGGTATACATACTTAAGAAAAATGTTTAAGGTCTATACGGTAGGCAAAGGCAAGACAGAAATAAAAAAAAAATAAAGTTTTAGATGTCTCAATATACAAATTGGGTGGTTTGTTATTTTGTACTGTATGTATACATGTTTGTACGGCAGGCGCACAAGGATATATGGAGGCTGAGATCCCATGACGGTGCGAGAAAAACAGAAACGACATAGCAATTTCTTATTATAGCATTGATAATATCGCTTATTATGGAGATGATTCCTCGATTATCCACTTTTGTTTTGTTTTATATGTATGTCAAGGTGTGTCTGCTGGTTGTTATTTAGGTAATCGGATGCTCGATCGAAAATAGCAGTGCAAATAAAATGAAAAATTGGATTTAATTTTTTTGTGTTTACCTTTGTGAACGACGGAAAATTGGATTTTAAGCGATTTATTTTAAGACTAGGTAACATCAATTTATCGTCTGTATGTATTTATAAAACTATATTGTTTGGGATTATATAGTGAGACAGACAGACATATAATCTTAGAAAATAATGTAGGATTATTTTATCAATACAGTAGAAAAATGGAGTGGCTTAATTTTAATTGAGTTTTATTCATAAAAATATGAAGAACGGAAAATATGTATTTTCGATACAACTAAGAACCTTATCGTTTCAAACTAAACATATGTACTTGAAAAATTCCTTATATCGTGCTCGACATAAAATGACAATAAGCTGGCTCGGTTATGCTTCGATTGCTGATTCGGAACGAATAGAGCAGCTATATCTGAGCGGTGATCTTTACGATCTCTTGACTTACTTTGGTTTTCTAGGACAATATAAAGAGCTGGTTTACTATTTTATATAATTCAGAACAACCCCTCATTCCACCATCTTTAGAAATTTGTGATATTTTCCTAAATGTAGAATTATTCAAATTTGCTCAGTTCTAAAATAGCATCCTCTCTTTAAAGTTTTCTGCAGCACTGGTCAAATAACATATTATCACAGATCACAGTTCTGGTGGATGTACACGGGGTTTTTGCCCTTCACGTAATTTTCAAAATTTGCTTAAATCAAAAATTAAATATAGCTATGTAGCTTCGAGGCCCACTGATTTATGGAACATGAATCCAATTTATTAGTTTCGAGCCAGAGGTAATCGAGACAGCCAGAAATAGTGCAACCACTATAAAACGTTATACCCAGGCAGATCATATACAACTAATGATCACTTTATAATAGCGAACTATCTTAAGAGGTTGTTCTGCAACGAGTTTTTATAAAAAATTTTCAATTTATTTAATTTTACGACGGCCAGAAAGTAGTATTCAGTTTAAATGCAAATATGAATAAAATCTCAGTTTTAAGGTGACAATCCGACCCATGACTATTGGACTACTGGTTTGCAATCATCTACAAACGGTTATTTCTGAAACCTTGTGATGATCTCGTTTATCCTTACCGGAAATCGTTTATCCTTAGCGATGGAATATTTCACTAACAATATTCATCGGTTGGTAATCTAACGGTGTCCATGAATACTTTCATCAATGCCAGCACCAAACATTCTGATCGAGCCGCACCTACCAAACATTAAGTTACCGAGATTTCCGAACTAATTTTCAATGTATCAAGAATGAACTATGTTTAAATCACAAAAAAACGACATTGAAAAAATCCAGTAGCTAAAGCGTTACACTAGGTGATACAGCACAAGTTTTACGCAGCTTGGAGCTAAAATTTAACGACCTGAGTGCAAAGAATGAGGCAATAATGGTAAACACAAATGCTATAAACCAAATGGGCATCAAGTGTATTTGGTGAGAATCTGGAAAAAAGTCAGTAATGCAGTGAGCATCAACAGCAGTCTCAAGATTGTTTCCGAAAGCTTAGAATCAAAACTGCCCAAATACCTTGACAAACAATATTTGGAATAAGAGCAGTAAACCACCATATTACAAGTTGTTTTCGGTACGTCTCGATTCGTTTACTGAATTTTGTAATTAAAAGACGATTTTATTGGTAACACATTCCAATTATTGTTTTGCAACACTATTTCAATACTTTACATCACTATCTCACATATTACACTTTATTTCACTTGATCACTGGTGAAAACCCCTGCACTAGTCGAAGTAAACTGATACATTATTTACTTTCTGATCGACTGATTAAATCAAACTGTATACACCAGAGATCGCAGAAACGTGGCAAAAATCGTCCTTTTCGGTAGATATTTTGACAAAAAGAATGCAAAAGATGTCCTTAAAGATTTGATAAAGCCCAAATATAGAAATGCCGGGTAAATGGGAAATGAAAGAATGAATATCAAGTATTTTCGGCAAATACGGAAACCTCGAAAGAAAATTGTTAGGTGATAAAATATTTTCAACATTTGAAAAACATCACAAATTTTGTGAGTATAGCAATGTTTTATTCATAGACTTGTAGTTTTAGTTCAGGGTTTGTTTAGTACCACAAATTAAGAAGCACATTTGCGATGGTATATTAATTACGAAAAAGGGTAGCCAACCCGAGTAACCATGCATCATAAAATTACGACACAAATTTCACATAAAACTGATTAGTGATTGTTGAAAAATATGCGAAAATTTTGTGGCAAAATGAATAAAATATGGTGATTGGGGTTGACGCCGATTGTCAAATTTCTTAGTTTTTGGTGGAATGTTTTTTGAACTTTTCAACTCAACATGTAATTTGTAATAAATTATTCGCAATAATGAAAATTTTGTGACAAATTGGTGATCAAAACCTTTTTTTGTCAATATAAAATCAACACGTATTTCGTTACAAATGAAGGAAGCTCATTATTTGAGTTTAGATATTATGTTATTAAAAAGTCATTTAACCAAAAGTTCAAAACAAAGCTCCAGAGAAATGCGATAAGCAGGAAGGTAAAAAAAACTAAAATTCAGAATCGTAATACATGTTCTTATGAAACCGATTTAGCCATTTAGTTGATATGCCAGATCATCGTATATAACAGATTTTTAGAACACTCGCTAACAATAGTGAAATTTACAGATTTTTCTTTAATATATATCATTGTTCACAGATGAATATTATGACAATAATTTGGAATAGAACGGCCAAAGACTGTTGGCCCGGATTAAGATATCGGACCTGATCCTGGGGTAATAAAATTCATCTTATTTTATTTTATTCGGCCTGATAAATTTACATTGAAAAAAACAAAATAGGAATCTGGCATCTTATGTGAACAATTCTGACTGATTGGTCGGAGTTGGTTTGGCACCGTTAAAAGCAATTATTTAAACAAATTATTTTATTGGCACGCCCATATATCTAAATACTTGGCAACACTTTATTTTATTGTTCTCGATGTCTTTAGTGCGCTATTACTTCAGTACTTCGGTAAGACTGTGTGCATGATTAATCGAAAACGATCGTAATCGGTACAGTCTTAATTAATGACGTATTTCTCTCTTCTTTTGGGTTGTACTTTCTCCTTGCTTCCCCACTTATCAAGTACGTCCTCTTCATTTGCTCTTCACACTTGAATAAATGTGTTTGCTGCTTTATTTTTTCGCATCCTTTAATTATTATGCCACATATTAACATCATTAATCGTCACAATATAAATATGCTTGTATGGCTTATGTCGAAAAATATACAAAAAAATAGTCATAAGTGAAAGGACTGAACATTTATATCGAATTTGCTCGAATAAAATCCCAACAACTAAAGGAATCGTCAAAAAACGTTAACGATATGTCAGATTAAATACGAGAGGATGACATTAGTTTACAAGCATTGCAAATCGGAAACGGTGAAACTCATATGATCAAGGTGATAGGAGTATATTGCCAGCCTCAAGGTTTTTAGTGTAAAAATTAAATTCGATGCATCTGGTGAAAAGGTCAGAAATGGCAAAAGTCTATATCCGATCAAGATGATCATATCAGCAATAATTTATCCAAGAATTCTATTTCAGAGGTTGCAGTTGGGTTATAAACCATAAAGATTATCGTCTTCCAATATAATTTTAAGCTTTTTTAAATTTTACACCTTTTTAAATAAACAGAAATTCTGCCTTTCACTACCACAAATTGCATCCCAGATAATATGACAACATCTCTCACTTGTGAAAGGGGGAAAGTCCACAAATGATAATTTTAGAGTTTGTGGATTTGTTCAATAATAAAGGAGAACTTACTTAATTAAACCAATTTTACAAGACCTACTTAATACCCTTGACCAACTAGGGATTAGTTAAGTGCGATTAATGAAACAAGATTAGGTAATCCACCACAAATCCAATTGCGTTGACAGACTAGGGATTAGTTTCCTAGACAAAGAAGTAAAATACTATGATGATGATTCACTCAAATATAACTAGTAAATTAGCTGGACTCGTTTTTTAATTTAATATTTCTAAAATGTATACATTAAAACATACTAGTTTTTCTTTTTATAAACATAACCTCAAAATGTATTCAGCACATATTGTTTAAGATGATATTGATTTTATAACATCTATCATAAACTCAAGCCGCTTACACTTTCAGCAAAGTTGAAACCCAATACAACGAAATAAACTTCAAAATTTTCAAAGATTAGTGCACTAATCTCGATTAGTCACTAATCCTCAAATCAAACGAGATTAGCTAATCTTCTAATCTAGAACAACCATAAAAGAACATAATATTATGGGTACTCTTTTCGTTACATTAATCAGAATACCCATATAAATATTTGGAAAGTTACTCCGTCAATTAATAGAACAAAAATATTCTATTCGGTAATTTAGGTAACTCTTTGAAAAAGAGATGGCTCTGCCTAATATTTAGCAATGCTACTAAGTAATTTTATTATTGTTGTTTTAAATAGTTTGGCATCCGCAAAACAAAAAAATTCAAATTTATATTAATTTAAGAATACTAAATAGTCCTAGAATTAAAAATATTAAGAGTAATACTTGCGTTCTCTTTTTTTATGGTTGTTCTTTTTTGTTCTCAATTAAGCACAGTACAAAAAGAATGCGCCTTTTATGTTTTTAATTCTAGGACTATCTAGTTTTTATAAATTCAAATAACTTTGAATTTTTAATGTTTCCTATATGCCAAATATATATGAAACGACAACAAAAGTATGCTTAGTACCACCGATGGCATTGCTAAATATATGAGACAGAGCCATCTCTTTTTCAAAGGGATATCTAAATAGCCGAATGGCATATTTTTGTTCTAATAATTAACAAAGTAAGTTTTACAATTTTTAAATGAGTGTTCCGAACAGAGTGGCACAACTATTGGATCACCTTGTATTTGTCAGCAATAATTAACATGTATTGAATAGAATGATTGTGTTATTAGTTAGGTAAATTAGTTAGTAGAGGGTGCAACTATTTTAGAGCCTATTATTTGCGTGCGGCATTTTAAATTGTGGATAAATTTCATCTCTCGATCTATCATACAATGACATACTTATGTCCTTTACGTCCACATCTTTTCAGCATAACAAATTGATTTCCTAGAAACTAATCGATCATGATGGATAAGATTTTTTTTTCTTTAAAAATGTAAATCAACCTACGAGTATGTAATGTATACATTCAAGCATACATCAAATATGTGTTTATACATAAAACATATTACGTATTAGAGACGTTTTGTCTCGCACTCACAAAACAATTCCCATCACAATTGTGTTACAACGTATAGTAAATATATAGACACGTATATAGTACTGTGTATACCAAAATACATTCATGTATAACACTTTAACCCTGTATGAGATGACATGAGTTATTACCAAATTTCGATTTGTAACTCGGTTTATGTTGTAAGTGGTAGATGGTAGTACGGGAAGAAATTTGTATTTTTCAGAAAATTCTTTTTAAGGGTTTTGTGGTATTTTTCATCATTTAACATAACAATTTGACAAGTATAAGTGGGAAAATTGTCATTCAAGTGGTTTTTCTTTCGTTTGTATGTGAATGTGTATTTGTATATATTTGCCTTCAAGATTGTGAAGAAGATTTATTGACAAAAAAATGTTTTACCAAAAATAATAATAATATTCATAATTTACATAAAGAGTGAGAGAGTGAGCGAGATGAGATGATGGCGAGGATTGTGACATTTTTTTTGGATTTTCTACAGAATTTTTTCTTATAATTTTCTCGTCGTGGTGATGATGATGAGTGAAAATGTATAATACGTATACATATTTCTATGGTAAACAAGATTCTAATTTTGGGGTAAGGTGGTTTTTCTCGAAAAATATGTTCTTTTAATCAATATTGGGAAATGTCATATCATGTCGAGAGGTATAAAATTCTCAGGTGATTTAATTTGTAATGGGATATGGGAATGACAGTTTTCAAATTTGTATTGTGTCGTACATAATTAAACTATTATCAATCGTAAACCATATCTTGTTATAAGAGGATGTCCCCGCAAATTAGCGCAGTTAAAATTTTTGCCGAATCACCGGTACAAGTGAATTAAGTAAAATTAATTGTCTAAATTCCTTCAAGAGTGATTTTTTTTTGCCAATTCATCTAATCTTTATACATTCAAATGTACTCGTATATACGATCACGTTTTAAAGTATTTTGGGTACACCAAAAAAAAAGGAGACAAAACGAGGATATTTTCCTGACTTTAATCCTTAATTTTATTGTCCGTTTCTTTCAAGGATTTATATGTTTTTGGGGAGTTTGAAAGGTGTGTGAGTTTTCCTCCACTAAAACGAAACCGTATTACCATGGAGGCATTGAAAATTTATTGTATGGCGTGGCTGGTTTTATGTGTGGCACGATTTTTATAAAAAGTTTAATTTGGTTTAGGATTCAAATACGGTTAGAGTAAATTTTGTGTCGCTTTAATAATTTTTCACGGCAGTATATAGAGAACATTCTAAACAAAAGTGTTATAAATTCAACATATATATGTAGACAAATCGGATATTTCTTTTCCCTTTATATTCTTCCTAATATCTCCTTTGGGAAACATCTTGAGGGAGAATTCAACAAGTATTTTAGTAACTGGAAAAAATTATTTGAAGATGTTCATTGATATAAGGGTGTATAAATAAATGCTTAATGGTAATAAACTCAATTAATAATGATGAGTAAGATTATAAAGGTGTTAAGTTGTCCCACGTGTAAAATCATATCCTATTCAGCGGTGATGTGTCATCGTTAAATGGTATAGGTTTATATGGTTGTTTGACGGATGTATATTTCATCAAAACCTTTTGAGGTCGAATTTGGTTTGGTTATGACATTTTTTTTTTGTGTGCGGTCATCCCTTTCTTCTGAGAGGTATCATTAATCATTTTTCAGTTAAGATGATTTTTGGTATTTAAATGGTGACCTTCCTCAAATTAAATCCGCCACGTGATGAAATTGTTATTTCTTTTTGGATTATTCGCCACAAAATTCCTTGCATATCAAAAAGTGATGATTCATTTTATGAAGAAATTTTATGATAACGAAATGACGGATAAAAGTCTATATTGTGCGATTTTGGAGTCGGAGTTTGTTAATTAATTTTAAACTCCAACTCTTCCATTTCCAACCCATTAGCCCTGGATTTGCGTTGAAGGCTTTAACCTTTAAACGTTTGTGATTCAGAATCAAATTGGTGAAATTGATGGTTGTGAACTAGAACCTGAAGAAGTTTTCAAAACACCATCGTGGTTTTATGGTATTCATTATATTCATGAATTTATTGATACATCTTTATATATACATTTGTCAGTTACGATTGCCGAACCACATTTCACACAAGCAATAAATTAATTTTCACAGCGAAGCTCTATATTTCACCAGCAAATGGAATAAAATTCGAAACGGATTTGTTCTTTTTAAATTAATTTATTAAATGTCACCATCGTCTTTAAGAATTTAACATCATGTACAACGTTAAGTTATATTTACGGACCAAAAATATCTACAACACAGAAACCAAACTAAAAACGAAGAAAACAATCCTCTTTTCTTTACCCCAAATACAAAACAGAACAAAAAAAATCTTTGATTAATCCTTAAAAGACAAACAACAAAGTTAAAGGAGAAAAACCAACAACAAGAAGACAATTTCAATGAATTTACCGAAGCTCATACATACACACTCAAAACAACAAGACGATGAAGAAAATGGAAGCACTCAAGGAGAAAATGTGTATACCATACTCGTACATACGTATGTACATATTATATAGTATCCGCCTGCATATTTTGCATTTTGACCGACCATTGCCATCAATGATTGTTAAGACTTAGTACAAAACAAATATTTAATAAAGTAAAATATTATGTTCACATTTCTCCCCATCTTTACTTTGTATATAAACACACAAGGTTCAATTTAAGACGAAATGAAAATTGAGTTTGCTGTCAATAAAAAATTTCATCTTATTTCAGAGTTAGTATAGTAACAGCAGTACTAAACAGTACTTTTATGATGAACTTTTTTAAATTGGTTGGGTTTGTTTGTGTGAGTGCAAAAGAGAAAGGGAAATTTTCCAATTCGTTTTTCGTCAGAGGGTATTAAATACTACATTGTTGTTGCTGTTGGTATTTTAAACCATTTTAATTAGTTACCGTTAATGGAAAAGTTATTAAAAGTTTTTTTTTGTTTCTTTTGTTGCCGGGTAGTTTTATGTGGATACGGTTAAAAGAGTGACAAACATTTTAATTTTTAAATACCCGAATGTCAAATGAAGCGGTTTTAGTCATCATCATTATCATCATCATAACACAGTGGTGGCTCATTCAAACACCAAAACAAGATGATAATCTTTTATTTGGTTTTAACCCGCGCCAGTAGCACATAAATCGATAAAATTGCAAGAATAAGAAAAATCATACACATACACACAAATAGCGAAAGGTTAAAATCTTATCAAAAATTAAAATTCAATTTAATTCGTATTTTTATTTTCATTTACGGTATACACATTTATTGCAAAAACAACAGTGGCAATGCCGAAAAATTTATTACTGCTGCTATTGCTGTGTATTAGTTGCTTCTTTGGCTTTATTGTTGTCGTTGTTGTTTCGTTTTTTTTTTGTTTTTTGGAAAATGGCAAACTAAGAGTCACAACAACAATGTGCAGCAAATTTATAAAGAATTTAATCGCCTTTTGTGTATGTTACAATTTCAGCTTAAATATAATCTAAATAAATTAAGGCAAATAACGAAACAAAATAAACAAACGAAGAAACAAAATATTTTTAATTTCATTTTCAAATATTGATTTAATAATGTCCGAATAATATCAGAAGTCGTCTATAGAGTATAGAGCCATAATAATACGTTGTAACTTATTGGAAGCTTTTTTTAGTGGTATAACGTTTATTGTCCCCCACAGGAATCTAAATTTAAAATGATGTTTTTGGCTTCAAATTTTTCAATGAAAAAACCACAAATCTTATAAAACGTTTCTATGAAAGTTTTCTACGTATCTTTAACTACAACATACAGGAAGGCTAGGTTGGTATTAAATAAATATTAGTTGCAGAAATATTGAAATAATTTAATTTATCTAAAATATATTTTGGGAGCTATCAGTTTGAAAAATTACATCAAAGTAAGCTATGATGAAGTAAAATCTCGTTGTTCTTGTTTCTTATTTTAAAATCTAAGTTTAAAATGCCCCAAAAACCAAAAAAGTCATTGAATGGAGCAGCTATCGAGACCTATTTATGTATGACGGCTCTCGATAGCGGCTCCGGATAGCGAATAAAAAAACGCACTTGAGATGTCTTGAAAATTCGTATATAAATATTAGTACCTTTGCAAAAAATAGTGCTTTCCAAAGTTATTTTTAGTTTTACTATTGTATCTCAGATGTCTAATACTAGTATGAACTCACGATAAACTGATACGACGATTGTAAAAGTAGAGAAAGCGCCCCCCTCCCCCCCCCCCCCCCCCCCCCCCAAGGAATAAAGTTAAAATGATGCTACTGATAAAATGACACTTGACACAAATGCGACGAAAAAAAATTTCAAGTAATTAAAAATTGTTTTTATAATTCAAAATTGAAATTATTTACAATTATTAGCAATCTGGCAAGTAAAAATTGTGTTTACAGTTCAATATTGGAATTATAATTTCGACAATAGACATATGAAACTTAGGTAAATTGCAAACTTTCGACAAGATCATTAACTTTTAGACTGGTGCACTAGCAATTGATCAACATGTTAAGATCTGGAGCTTTAGAAAAGCAAACAAAAAACAAAATCGAAAAATTTCAATTTCCCCTTCAAGAATTATTAGTTATATTAATAGTTAATTGTAACCATGCTAGTTACAATTTAATTTAAGCAAAATCTATATCTTAAAATTTTATTTGTCTTAGATGATAGCTTTGGGGATATTTTATTAAAAACAAATATTTCTCGACTTATTTCGATGTTTACGTGACCAAAGCTTAATTTTATACCCACATTCTATGAACGAGTAAAAGTGATAATCAATATAAAACCATATGCTACACATTTTTTATGTATAACAACATAAAACCAACAAAAAAAAAAAGCTTACACATCCCTAAATTAAGCTTATACAAAAAATAAATAATGATATTTGAACTCTCAAAATATTTTTTTTTTATAACCAATCAAATGATAAGACCGATAAAATTGTTATCGCAATAAAAATTCAATTTATTTCCATCAAATATGTTAGCTTCAACACATAGTACAATAATAAAACCTTATATACCATATGTATATGTTTATAATAAGAAATAAAGCTTTAAGTTTAAATACGTTTTCACAGTAAATTTAATCATTTCATATTGGTATATAGCAATCATAAAACGAAATTGTTGGTCTGATCTTTCGAGTCCTGTACATATTGAATATTTGAAAATCGAATAAAAAATATTCTTCAAATACAAGATTTTTGATGAGTGAAAATCATTAGTCTGTTACTGTTATATAAATTTGGACAAAGCATTTTATGTACATATGTATACAAAATACCATAAAAAGGCGAGATATACAATCAATGTCTTTTCGATGTCGAATATAGAAAAATCAATATTTTTATGTATGATAAGTGCGAGATAATTCCCACAACATGAATCAACAAATGTTATAAAATTGTCTATGAAGTCGTTAAATTTACTATATAATATATTCGATCACTCCCCTATATGGAAACTTGTAACTTTTAGATAAAATAAATTCAATATGTATATTCGTATATAAAAGTTATTGCCAGAAGGTATTCCCAAAATAGTTGAGGTTTATTATAAATTATAGTCAAAATATAACAGTATGTTTACTAATAAATTATGTTTATTACAACAAAAAATCTTATTTTCTCTAACCGACCAAAAGATATAACCTAATTACATCAAGCGACTTTCTTTAACGCTACAAATATTTATTGTGAGTTTTTAAAGTTGTTTAGAATCTATATACTCAGTACCACAACGAGTTCATGGTCCATACCCAGAAAACTTTCCTAATTAACGAACGCTTACAGCAGCCTTTTAAACAGGATAAGTTTAGGCCAAGTTGAAAGCTTGGAACCGAACTCTCTCAAAAGTCTGAAAACTTCTTCGAGAAGTCTTCTTAACTGTCCCATTTTTTAAGTTAAGGCTTACTCAGTAAACCGTCGATTAGGCTCATTATAGTAAAGTGTTTCGCTTTACGGTAATCGGAAGAAGCCAGCCATTTCACTTTTAAATATTTTTGAGCGAAGCTTTTGATAGCTTACTAATGCTCGTACCATTGTTATAAGATAAAGGAGCTGCTTCTTTGGTTCCGATTAATGTTTATCGTAAAAGGAACATTTTTATGTATAACTACACTTTTTCTGAACATTACATTTTATATTTCACGTGGAAATTTTACAAAGGGGAAAGGGTCAGAATTTTATTTTTTGATAATACTAAGGGCAATTCAAAATTAAACTTCAATTTCACCATATCAGTATTAATTCTCAAGAAAGTGTTGAAATTTTGAAAAATTCGAATTTTATATGCTAACTAGGTGCTTGCGACCTCTCCGGACCAGAATCCAAAGTAACTATTAATTGAATTCAAAAGCTTAGTTAAAAAAATTTCGTTTTTTTTTAACGAATTACAAAACAAAAACCGAGAGTGACACATAAAATTGGAGGAATTCTCAAACCCGAAAAAGCCACACCCAGTATGCACTTTGCTTTGAGTTCGTTATGACTTCTTGTTCAAAAAGATTAGAAAGTTTTGTTGTTTCAAGCAAATCAAAACTACGTAGGTCACAAGCTAAAAGCTTAAAATAATCCCAAATTATCTGTAACTTAGCGCCAGGAAAAACTTTTGTACTCTCGAATAATTTCGAACATGTTGCGAAATTTTTAAAATCTCGAATAATTTTCAATAATCTGGAAGATACCGAATAATCTCAAAAAGAGTCGCTATTATCGAAAAATATTAAAACACTTGAATTTTCTGGAACATTATGTAACATAAATCCAGTTCTCGAACAATTTCAAGTATTTTAAATATATTATCTAATAACGTATAAAATCAACAAGCAACTTAATCCTACAACTCGAATATCTCGTAGAAACTCAAATGTACCTCTCAAGATTACCTGTAGGTAAAACCCGAATCCGTAAAAAAACTCGATAAGACTCAAATAATTTGGTTAAGTCGAAACATTTTGGAAGTTTCTGAAATTCTCGGCATTTACTAGAAAACTTTTATTATTCTGCGACTCAAGGTGAACCAACTCAACTAAACAGCCTAGTCTCTTGAATAATTGTGTAATATACACAACTCAAAATCACACTTTCCTAGACACAAGTATACGATTAGTCGGCAGCGATCCTTAAAACCTAGTACCGTCAGATGGGGCTACTTTGTGCAGGATTTTACAGTTTTTGAATTTAGAGATGTAAAAAAAACCATATTAAAGTAAACATTAGTACAATTTATCGTTATTATAATAATAGCTCGACTCAGACGAGTGAATTACATCAATACTGACATTTTTTGTATGTAATATTTACAAATTATAAATCAAAACATACATTGCACAAAGTAGCCCCAAGTGGGGCTACTTTACGCAGTGATAGAAATTTTGCATAATAATCATGTTTTTAGTAAAATATTGATAATAAATTTGTCAAAATAATTGATTGTTGACTTTTTAATATAAGAAACCTCAAGATAAACAAAAATTCTTGTTTGAAAATAGTTTTCAGCGTTAAAAAAATTTTTTTACCAGGATTATTTTTTTAAAAAGAATGTTTATTTCAAACGATTGAGTTTAAATAAAAAGAAACCATACACATTTTTGAACAATGAAATAAATCAAATTTTTGAAATAATTATTACATTATTAACATTTATAACATTTATAAATATGAACAACATAAGATGCATCGTCGCGAATCTGGAGTTTTTATTTCCCACAGAGTGATTCGATAGAAAATATTATTCAATACGCACCCATAAAAATATCCAAAAATCCCCTTTTTTATTTTTATCAGATAAGTTTTTTTTACGACATAACTCAAAGCAAAAAACGACGTAACCCAAAGCAAAAAACGACGTAACCCAAATCAAGGGAATAATTTATAAACGACGTAACTCGAAAATAACGTAAATCAAACCGACGTTACTCGAGGATCGACTGTAATAGATAGCAGCACTTGATAAGTGCCAAATTCAAATTTGCACAAAGTAGTCCACGCTGCACAAAGTAGCCCCACATGACGGTACCCTGGGATAGTGCGAAAGTTTCATTAATAATCATCAAAGTTCCTTACTGTAAGAATTTAGGTTTTCGCTAAGATTTCTATCATTATATCTGTTTCTGGTCGACAAATCACCTTCGAGCCATTTTTGGGGACAGCATGGAACAACGATGTTCAAACGTTCACCAAATTTGTTTCTTTTGATCCGAACAATTCTCTTTTCAGAGCAGTGTTGTAGACCAAAAATGTATTATTAATTGACAGGGGCGCCCACAAGAACGTAACGTTTCTCAATTAGGCTTTGAGCCAGATGATTTTGTTCCTTATCTTTTGCAATGAACTGTCAGCAGTGAAAACGATCAGGAATATTAAATATTGTTTTACAGCAGAGGATAACCTTTTTACGAACTTATTATTGATCTTTGCAAGATAATGAACAAAATTCGAGTGTCAGATCTCTCATTTTTAGATCCTAAGAAATTATTAAAATTCCACAGGATATAAAAGGGTAAAATATGTTTTTTTTATCAGTTATTATATAAATTTAATACCGTTCATTTTATTTAAGACATTTAAATGCAAACGGCAAACAACCCAAACACTCGTAAATAATAATTTTCATAATATTTTTCACAAACTATTTTCTTCTTTGGAAATTCATATTTTTCTTCTCAGAACAAACACATTTTTGTTAGTTTGTTTTATTGTAACATTTATGTAAGACAATAAACTTTAAAAATAAAACAAACTAAATATGTATCTAAAAAGTTTGTTAAACATTATACAACTTATGATAAGAAAACGAACTTTATATTTTAGTAAGTGTTTTTGTTGAGAATGGATATTTATAGTTTCTGATAAAAAAAAAATGTTGACATTATTGTGTAAACCAATAGTTACTGGTGTACTATAAAAAAAAAATCTCTTAATGTAATGGGTTAACAAACTCTTCAATGATAAATAAATACTTTTATCCACTTGTAAAATTACATTTTTCAATTCTCTGATACAACATACGTATATTTGTAAAAGTCTTGGAAAATTCAATTTTCTACAAAACACAAATAAAAGTTTTTATTTAGAAAGAGGATAAAAAAACAACAACAACAAAACTATCTAATTGAACACTCAGCACAATCTTTATTCAATTTTTGGATTACATTACGTTGCCCCCTCGTACATAACATTTTTTTACTACAATCACACTTGTTAAGTTGTTTTCTTTTTGCTCAACTATACATAAATAAAAATTTTAGCTTTGAGTGTAGCCAAAGTGGATTTTTTTTTTTTGCTGCAAAGATGGAATTTTATTTTCATTGTTCGGATGCCATGTTTCATCGTATTTTTGTGTCATTTGCGCGGGTGCTGAATTATTAATGTAACAAGAAATGGTTTTAAATCTTGTTTGGGGTAATTCTAGCACATCTCTTTTGTGGGTGGTGCATATTTTTATTTGTGGTGTTTTATTTATGTTTTCTATACCAAGATTTTAAGTGAAATTTGTGTATTACTGTAAAGCTAATTGAAAACACTACGTACATAAGTGAATAATTTTTTGGATAACGAAATTAATATTTTTTCTAGATTTTAACTATGAATACTGCAAAATTAAACAGAAAAATAAATGATCTACATTCTAAAAAATTATTCTATGCATACATCCATATACACACACTGTGGTATGGTAAACTAAAAATAGAAATATTATATAATTTTATTTCGAAAGATATTAGAATTTTGATGTATGCTTATGTAGAAATAATTTATCAAAAATAAAATTCTTTATTAATTTAGCAAATATCCAAACAAAAGAATGTTTTAATTATTCGTAAAAATTTATTTGCTAAATAATTTATTGATAATAAAATATTAATTGGACTAATTGTTCTGATTTGTTTGATTGGGACACCTGATCAATATCAACGTCGGCCAAAAAATTTAAAAGCTGACCTGTTCTTTAAATAATTGCAGAATAAATCGAATTTCGGGATTTATTCAAATTTTGTATTAGATTTAAACAGATCTTAAACCATCTACATTAGATAATTCAGTGTGCGGCGGAACGCTATGTATTTTCTTATATTTCCAATTTATATGCTTGAGCTTTATAACTGAGTAGACCTGAGTGATATAGATGTTGACCTGTTAACACATAACTTCGAAAAGAAAATGTTTCGGGTTCATTGCTCACCTAAGTACTTATTAATTTTAATATTATTTTTTCCCATAACGGCATTTCGAACTTCACCAATGATGTTTTGCATTTTTTTTATGTTTATTTTATAACGGAATTTCATTGCGAATTGAAAATTATATCTCCAAGCGAGAGCAGCTTAGGATTTCGAATAAAGCGACGAAAATTTTCCATCATTTTGCCTTTTGCAATGATGATTAACAAGGCTCAGGGACAATCGTTCGATAATGTTGGGTTGTTTTTACCGGAGTCTGTTTTTGCTTATGTAGTAACAAACACATAATTTGTTGTAACAAATTTTTGAAATATTATTTTAATTCGTTTTATACCTTGGAGGATGGGGCTGCTACCCCAAACCCCCGCCCTGACGATTTTTTGAAATTCTAATATTCATAGTGAGTGAACCATTTTTGAAAAATTTGTATTTTTGAATAATAATTCACATACTAAAATAGAGAACTCCCCAAAGCCGCTTAGCATTGGACCCTTTGTGCAAGGATGACAGGAAAACGTCAGAAAAATTTCCAAAAGTATTAACATTTGTAAAAATAGTTACGTTTGTATTTCACATACTAAAATAAAAAACTCCTCAAAGCCGCTTAGCATTGGTCTTTTCCGCGCAAGGATGACATGAAATTATGTAGATTCCTTTTGTTTTCATATTTCAGTTATCAAAAATTTATTGGGGTCTTCCCTTTCGATGGAGCAGTTTACTTTGTATTTTTCGGTACATATTTTTATTTGGGATTTTTCCGTTCGGGAATAGATGGTATCCTGAAATAGAAAATTGCTATGTATACCTACCAATAATACAATCAATCTGTTTAATTATTTCCTGAAAAATATATTCTCTGCTTTTTCTGTCTGTCTCTCTCTCTCTTTCTCTCTCTCTCTCTCTCTCTCTCTCTCTCTCTCTCCTCTCTCTCTCTCTCTCTCTCTCTCTCTCTCTCTCTCTCTCTCTCTCTCTCTCTCTCTCTCTCTCTCTCTCTCTCTCACACTTAATTCTTCAATCCGAAATCTGTTACGTTACAAACTTTCAAATATTGTATATGTAAATATAAATAAAGTTTCAAGTCTAAGCTCATCGAAAAGTTAGTTTAAAATCGATTGAAAAATTTGTACCGAACAGATAAACAAACAGGCAGACAATTGACAATAAAATTGCTTCATTCGTTCAATTATTTAGAGAAGTGTTGATGAATATTTTTTTATGATAACAGATTTTGCTTATATATTGCTTCCTGTATGTTTCACACTACACTCAAATGCAACGAAACACAGCATTACTTTAAAAGGAAAGCAATGAACAAATAGGGAATGACAAGATAGGATTAAACAGGATGGGGAGCTCAGTCTTCAAGAATTTATTTTTGATATTGGTTTTGAATTTCGGTAAGTTGTATTCCAAAGGTAGTGTAAGTGGTTCCGGGCACCTAGCTACACCTAACGCTGCCATATTAATTTGATCGGACCAAGAAATCTAGTTGCTTAATAAGCAAACTAGTTCAAATACTGAACTATAACCACTTTAGCAAATTTAGTAAATACTTCATACACAATTTTATTCTATAAATTACGATCATTTTCACTCTAATCATCGATAAAATTTAATGCAAACGTAAAACTTCAAAGTTTTAAATTATAAACCTTTAAAATACTGAATTGGGACAACTCAACTGTTAAAATATTTAATTTAAAAAGAAGTAGGTACTCCAATTAAAGATATAAGATACAGATTAAGCGTCAAAAGAAATTTTCAAATCAAATCTAAAATAAATAAGTTGTAACCTACATACAGGTGAATTAAATCATCAATAATTCCATTTTGGTTATAATGAACAATAGGTTTCGGAAACCATTAGAACTAGAAACCCAATGCAATTAAACGGTCATGAAGTCTGAATTTAAAAAATGTCCACAGGACTACAATAATTTTTTAATATGATCGATCTAAATCAAATTTAAGAATGGTTGCGGATATTATATAGTCGCTTTAGCATTCAAAATGATTAGAATTTTCCCGCTTGAGCACTAAATGCAATCATCGCCTACTACACATACATACATAAGTATATTTTTCTATGTAAATGTTTAGTAATTATTTCAATTTCAAATTTTCTTTAAAATTAAGTTGAGTTGTTGCTCATTTATTATTATTAAACATTATTAGATGACAAAAAATCTTTGAATACCTTTGTTTTATTTACCCTTCGCTCCACTCATCATTACGGTACGATTGTTAGCCTTTGTACTCATTTCCTAAGTTCAACTCAGCACAATTGTCCTTAAATCGGATCAGTTGTACTCTTGGCAGCACCCGCTATCTAGCAACTTATATATTACCAACTCGAATACAGAGTTTCAGAAATTTCGAAATTTATAATTAAAAGTTAAAAATCACAATTAGCTATGTTCGCTATAAAAATATTCTTTAAATTCTACAAATTTTAAAAATTCTGTTTAACTTATATAAAATTCATTTTATAACGAGAATTTTGAAACTTTCTTGTGTGCTGTCGAATTATAACAATATTCAAATTTTACAAAGTATCTAGAAAAGTATGTTCTTTCAAAGTTCAATAACTTAAATTTAAACAAAGCTTTCTAATCTCATCCTTGATATAAATTTTTAAAAAAATCTTTCTTATATATTTGAATCAACAATTTTAAAAGTTAATTTTAGCATTAGTTTCAGATTAATCAACTAATCAATAAAGTGTCAGGAGAACCAAGATAGAAATTCTAACCAAATAATATGTGGCCACTACAAAGCTTTGATAGCAGTTTTCAGATCTCTTTTGCTTACAAAATTAAAAATTACATCAAATCATCAAAGAAACAATCTGGTTAAATTATAGGAAATAAATAATGCAATAACAAATTATAACAAACGGAACGATATGTCTTTACAAATCTTATGAAACCAACCGCACCTTTTGATCCCTGTACATTAAACCTAATACAATTAACCCCTTGTTAAATTGAACAGTAAGAAAAATCAAAATTCTCAAAACAAACAGAAAACTCATTTTTACCCAATTTCACCATCATAACAATTTCACTTCCTTCCCCCAGAGCACAGCAACTATATAAGAAAAAGGATATTTCTCTCAGTAAATAAATGATGAGGTGTTAAAATTCTAACAAGGATGCATAATACAAAAAAACCGTAGCTTAAAGAAAATCATGAAAATTGGCATTATTTACCATCCCACTATG
>CAUVYM010000080.1:0-10000 GCA_963556165.1 Tipula helvola
TGGCCATGTTTCGGTTGATTGATACAGCCAGTTGGGTCCATTCCACCATAGGGAATGTGATTCGAGTTCACTAGGTAATAAACCGCGAGAAGCGCTATCCGCTGGATTTTCCGCTGATGGAACATGTCGCCAATGTTCCCTTGGAAGCGATGAAATGATTTCAGAAGTGCGATTACCTATGAATGTGCTCCAACGTCTTGGGTGACTGGATAACCAGTCAAGTACGATTTGGGAATCAGTCCAGGCGTAAGTGTTGTTGATTTTTAAGCTGGACTCCTTCTTAACTAATTTTATGAGATTAGTCAATAATACTGCTGCACATAATTCAAGGCGAGGAAGCGTTTGCTGTTTGATGGGCGCTACTTTTGTTTTAGCGGAAATTAATTGCAAATTTATGTTGCCATCTACACTCTTCGACCTGAAGAACACCACAGCTGCGTACGCAGATTGACTTGCATCACAGAAGCCGTGCAGATCTATGATAGAACTATTAGTCATGTTTATAAATCTGGGATGCGAATGCTTTTAATCATTTTTAAATTGTTCCTTATATTTGACCATATAATCTGCTTGTCATTCGGGAGTGGATCGTCCCAAGCTAAATTGTTTGCCCAAAGCGTCTGCATAAATATTTTGAATGTTATGACGACGGGAGCCAGCCAACCTAAAGGATCAAACAGCCGACTTGCTTCAGAAAGGACTGTTCTTTTTGTGAAATTAGTTGAGTCTGGCAGTTGGGACGTGAACATGAAGCAGTCGATTCTCGGATTCCAATTTATGCCCAAAACTTTCACGGATTCTGCGTATTGTGTCGTATATTCTTGGATGTTTTTATTACTTGTTTGTTGATGATCACCAGAAATTTTGCTTGATACGTTATCGCTGTTACATTTCCACTTCCTGAGATGGAAACCGTATTTGGGTAGTATTTCGTTGACTTCTTCTATCAATTTTATTGCGAGGTCTTCATCATCCGCCCCGGTCATCAAATCGTCTACGTATGTATCATTGGCTATGACATCTGCAGCATGAGGTGAGGAATTTTGGTTATCTTCTGCTATTTGCTTAACCGCTCTTGTTGCTAAAAATGAAGCAGATGCTAAACCATAGGTAACTGTCAATAAACGGAAGTGTCGGATCGGTTTAGATGGATCAGAGCGATAAACAATTTTTTGAAAATTTGTGTCATTTGGAGATACACACACCTGGCGGTACATCTTTTCGACATCAGCAGAAAACGCTACCTTGTGCTCTCTGAACCGCAGAATGATTGCATACAAACTTGATTGAACTGTTGGACCAATCGCCAAACAATCATTTAGAGAAAGGCCTGAGCTGGATTTGGCGGATCCATCAAATACGACTCTCATCTTACTGGTTGAGCTAGAAGATTTAATCACGCCATGATGTGGTAAATAAAAGTCGTTTTCCGATGGCTTTGGCGGAGAAGTCTCAACCATGTGATTTAATTCTTGGTATTCGGTCATGAATGCGTGGTATAATTTTGCGAAAATTGGATCACGAATAAAGCGGCGTTCCATTCCTCGAAACCTCTGTATTGCTGAGGCTAACGAGTGGCCTAATTGAGTGGGTGACTGCTTAAAAGGAAGTTTAACGATGAATCGGCCTTCTGAGTTCCTTTGCAGATTTTTAGAGAAGTGATTTTCGCAAAATGATTCCTCTGGTGAGAGAATTTTTTGTTCGTAATCAAGAGACTCTAACTCCCAGAACCTTCTTAAACTTTGATCAATGTTAACCATTTCCTTTTCAATATTTGTCTGAATTGACAATGAAACTAGCTGGTGGTCTTTGGGGGGACTGGATTGTCCCGATACAATCCAACCGAATATGGAGTCTTGTAGAATAGGTTCATTAGGACTGGTTCTGATCTGGCCATTTTTGATAAGGCTGAAGAAATAGTCAGCTCCTATTAGCAAATCAATGTTGCTTCGCTTATTGAATTGAGGATCAGCTAATTGGATTCCTGCGAATAATTTCGGATCGATGTTGAAATTCTGTGGTGGTATTGGGCTTGTAATTTTGGATAATACAAGCGCTTCGATGGAGAGTCCAGGGGCGAGTTCTGTTCGAATGTTTACTGTAACTACACCTTTTGAGATTCCACAGCTAGTCTGACCTAAGCCATTAATTGATACTCGTGCATTCTGCTTTTTTAACTGAAGACGTTTGGCACAGGACTCTGTTATGAAGCTGACCTGTGATCCAGAGTCCAACAAGGCTCGGCAGGGTATAATTTTTCCTGAGTTGTCGACAGCACTTACGATTGCAGTTGGAAGTATTGCAATAACATGTGAGCTATTCGCATGAAGTGTGGTGATATCAGCTGATGAAGTAGTAGGCTTAGGTAAAGGCGATTCAATTGATGCATCTTCCTGATGTAATAAAGTGTTATGCTTTTTTCCACATTTTTGGCAACGGCGTTTCGATAGACACTTGAAAATAGGATGATTGCTTCCAAGACAATTCATACATCTGTTACTCTTTTTTATAAACTCCTTGCGTCCTTCTACATTTAAAGAGTTAAAATCTTTGCAATAAAATATGGAGTGCCCTTTGTCCTGGCACATTGCACATTGGAATTTGGTGGCTGATTGCGTCGCGGTGTTACATTCTATTGTTTCTGATTCAGCCGAAGAGACGTGACTTCTAACTTCATTTTTCGGAATAACTCGCTTTGATGTAATCAAAGACTCAAGTGTATCTATACGTCGACTCAAAAATTTGAGAAACTCAGGAAAATCTGGATTGTCAATGTCCGCTGAATGCTCTGCCCAAAGTGTTTTTGACTTTTCGTCCAACTTCTGCATGAGTATGTAAATAAGCCATGGATCTCTGGTTTCAGCTACCTCACCAAGCGCATGTAGACCGCGAATTACCTCATCAGAGGTGTCCAGTAAACGCTTGATGTTGTTTGCATTGGAATTGATGATCGATGGCTGTTCAACGAATGTTCGGATAAAAGTATTGATGATAAACTTCTTTCGGTCATATCTTTCCTTTAGCTTGTTAAGGGCGCCAATGTAATTGCCCTCAGTAACAGTTATGTGTCGGAGTAACACAGCAGCTTCTCCCCGAAGAAGCCCTTTCAAATACTGAAATTTTTGAACAGCATTGAGATTGGGTGACTCATGTATAGTGGTAGTATACATGTCGTAAAATGACTGCCACTCAGAATACTCTCCGGAAAACGAAGGTATATGAATCTTTGGTAATTTAACCTGAGATGGTTCACCAGCTTGAGTTGCGTTGTGTGAAATGTCGAGATTTATCACACCTTGATTAAGATTTTTTGATCGAATTAAACTATTTAGGCAGGAAATGGCGGTATAATAATTTTCCTCGTAAGTATAATCACTTTCTTCTTTAGGATCGGCAGTAAAAATACGAAGCTCCAGCTCAGTAAACTCCTGCATTAACTTCTCCACTCGCTCTAACCGGGTAGTTAATTCAACTACGCTTGTATCGGAACGGGTTTCTCGTGCATATTTAACTAAATTTGTCAATTTAGCTTTATTCGTACTACGTTGTTTTTTGAGACCAGCCAGAAGTTCAGCCATTTTAGATTTTGGATGAAGATTTGAAAAATGAATGCTTTTATTTAACACAAAATGCACACGCGGTAGATTTGCACTTTTAGAATTTTAAATCACTAGATACTGTTATTTTCGAGATAGTAAGTTCACACACGCACTTAAGAAATAATTTACCACTTGTTAATTTTTGGAAAGTTCTTTTATGATCAATATAATAAGGTAAATATTAAAATGGCTACTTATCTCGAAATGTGGTGTAATTTCCTGTATGCAATCCCTCAAATGCTGCCAAAAAATGTGATTTAAGTGTAAGATGATATTATTCGCTGGTGAAATGCTGGTATTAAATATGATGCGGTTTCGAGCGATCCGGCTCGAAGGACCAATGTTGATGGAGCACAATGGATGTATTTTATTTTCTCCTTGAAAGTCGAAAATTCCAATAGTGCATTTGTTCCACGTTATTTTATGGATTAGTGGACTGTATATTGTGTATTTTAGAAAACGATGAAACTTTTGCTCCAAATAAACAAAGAATGAATTAAATACAATTAGAATTTTATTTTAAATATAATAAATGCAAATTTTATAATTTTTGATTTTTTATGTTTTCACTTGGAGTTTTACAATCGTAATAATGATAAGCAAATTTTGAGAAATAGTTATAGTTGTTTACCTATCGTTTTTGACATCTATTTTGCTATAAAATTTACTAAAATTAAGTATACAATCGCGACATCTAAATTAAAAGCTTAAACAACATTAATTAAATATAATAAGAAGAGTAGAAATTGTTAAGAGTTTGCAATTCAGTTTCGATCTGCGAGCATGTGAAAAATAAATCATCTTTCAGTACATCTCATCAGGCTATAGCGACTGAACTGCTAATTTATTACACTGATTTTTTCCTATATATAGGAATCAACCGTGCACTTGTAGTATTAGCGAATTTTTACATTCCCCTTTCTAAACTTTTAACAATTTCAATGTTATTGTATTTAACGCATACATGCGGTTACTATGTTCAAACTTTAAATTATTTTGGTATATTCCAAATTGATAAATATTTATAAGAAGAGGAGAAATTGTTAAGAGTTTGCAATTCAGTTTCGATCTGCGAGCATGTGAAAAATAAATCATCTTTCAGTACATCTCATCAGGCTATAGCGACTGAACTGCTAATTTATTACACTGATTTTTTCCTATATATAGGAATCAACCGTGCACTTGTAGTATTAGCGAATTTTTACATTCCCCTTTCTAAACTTTTAACAATTTCAATGTTATTGTATTTAACGCATACATGCGGTTACTATGTTCAAACTTTAAATTATTTTGGTATATTCCAAATTGATAAATATTTATAAGAAGAGGAGAAATTGTTAAGAGTTTGCAATTCAGTTTCGATCTGCGAGCATGTGAAAAATAAATCATCTTTCAGTACATCTCATCAGGCTATAGCGACTGAACTGCTAATTTATTACACTGATTTTTTCTTATATATAGGAATCAACCGTGCACTTGTAGTATTAGCGAATTTTTACATTCCCCTTTCTAAACTTTTAACAATTTCAATGTTATTGTATTTAACGCATACATGCGGTTACTATCTACATTCTCCTCTTCTTATAAATATTTATCAATTTGGAATATACCAAAATAATTTAAAGTTTGAACATAGTAACCGCATGTATGCGTTAAATACAATAACATTGAAATTGTTAAAAGTTTAGAAAGGGGAATGTAAAAATTCGCTAATACTACAAGTGCACGGTTGATTCCTATATATAGGAAAAAATCAGTGTAATAAATTAGCAGTTCAGTCGCTATAGCCTGATGAGATGTACTGAAAGATGATTTATTTTTCACATGCTCGCAGATCGAAACTGAATTGCAAACTCTTAACAATTTCTCCTCTTCTTATAAATATTTATCAATTTGGAATATACCAAAATAATTTAAAGTTTGAACATAGTAACCGCATGTATGCGTTAAATACAATAACATTGAAATTGTTAAAAGTTTAGAAAGGGGAATGTAAAAATTCGCTAATACTACAAGTGCACGGTTGATTCCTATATATAGGAAAAAATCAGTGTAATAAATTAGCAGTTCAGTCGCTATAGCCTGATGAGATGTACTGAAAGATGATTTATTTTTCACATGCTCGCAGATCGAAACTGAATTGCAAACTCTTAACAATTTCTCCTCTTCTTATAAATATTTATCAATTTGGAATATACCAAAATAATTTAAAGTTTGAACAATTAAATATAAGTACATGTAAACATATTTAGCCTGAATGTTGGCTGAATGAAATAGATACAAATATTTAAGTTAATTCAAAAAAAATTAAACAACATTAATTAAATATATGTACATGTAAACATATTTAGCCTGAATGTTGGCTGAATGAAATAGATACAAATATTTAAGTTAATTCAAAAAAAAAGTAACAACGGTAACCTCAAAACATTGGATACAATAATATTGGTAAGGTAAATGTATTTTACATATCATAATTTTCTTAATTTTAATTTTAATTGATTAATTTAACTATTTTAATATTTAATAGAATTTGAAAAATGAACAATTCAGTAATTATAATTATGTTGACATTTTATTTTAGTTGATCCGGCTACTCTGGAGATGTTATCCAGCTGTTCAACAGATTATAAAAAAAAAAAAATTTATTTTTTATGATAAAAATAATTATGTATTAGATTTATTAACACATTTAATAAATTCATGTGGTTAATTATAAGCAAATTTACTTTAACATGAAAATCACAAAGCGAGAACAAAAATTTGGATTACAAAAAAAAAAAAAAATTTATTTTTTATGATAAAAATAATTTTTTATTAGATTTATTAACACATTTAATAAATTCATGTGGTTAATTATAAGCAAATCGATAAATAAATAATGAATTTTGAATTTTTGAAAAAAAAAAAATCCGATGGTTTCATTTTTTATGTTGTGCTCTTTACTTTAACATGAAAATCACAAAGCGAGAACAAAAATTTGGATTATAAAAAAAAAAAATTTTATTTTTTATGATAAAAATAATTATGTATTAGATTTATTAACACATTTAATAAATTCATGTGGTTAATTATAAGCAAATCGATAAATAAATAATGAATTTTGAATTTTTGAAAAAAAAAAAATCCGATGGTTTCATTTTTTATGTTGTGCTCTTTACTTTAACATGAAAATCACAAAGCGAGAACAAAAATTTGGATTATAAAAAAAAAAAATTTATTTTTTATGATAAAAATAATTATGTATTAGATTTATTAACACATTTAATAAATTCATGTGGTTAATTATAAGCAAATCGATAATAAATAATGAATTTTGAATTTTTCAAAAAAAAAAAAAAATCCGATGGATTCATTTTTTATGTTAAGAGATCATTTATGAATATAAAGCCAAATTGTAAACGACATAGTTACGGGTGGAGTAGTGTGAATAGGGAATATCAGCCATCATACTGATACCTAAAACATGCTTTAATCATAGATTGGTCGTATAAATAATAATAATGTTAAATGTAATATACGATCTTATTATGTTCACATATAAGTCAAAGTTGTATATAAAATGTAACATGTTTAAAATGAAACAAAAGATATTGACATACATAATTGCGACCTAACATAATATTCCTGTAGTCAACGACCATACCATGTTTACGTACCGGTTCTCGTCCGATCACCGAAGTCAAACAACATTGGGCATAGTTAGTACTTAGATGGTTGACTGCTTGGGAACACTATGTGTTGTTGGTATTTTTTCCATTTAAATCCGATGGTTTCATTTTTTATGTTGTGCTCTTTACTTTAACATGAAAATCACAAAGCGAGAACAAAAATTTGGATTATAAAAAAAAAATGTTTTTTATTTTTTATGATAAAAATAATTTTGTATTAGATTTATTAACACATTTAATTTTATCTATTTTATAATATATTTATCTATAATTAATGAATTTTGAATTTTTCAAAAAAAAAAAAAATCCGATGGTTTCATTTTTTATGTTGTGCTCTTTACTTTAACATGAAAATCACAAAGCGAGAACAAAAATTTGGATTATAAAAAAAAAAAAATTTTTATTTTTTATGATAAAAATAATTATGTATTAGATTTATTAACACATTTAATAAATTCATGTGGTTAATTATAAGCAAATCGATAATAAATAATGAATTTTGAATTTTTGAAAAAAAAAAAAAATTCGATGGTTTCATTTTTTATGTTGTGCTCTTTACTTTAACATGAAAATAACAAAGCGAGAACAAAAATTTGGATTATAAAAAAAAAAAAAAAATTATTTTTTATGATAAAAATAATTTTGTATTAGATTTATTAACACATTTAATAAATTCATGTGGTAAATTATAAGCAAATCGATAAATAAATAATGAATTTTGAATTTTTCAAAAAAAAAAAAAAATCCGATGGTTTCATTTTTTATGTTGTGCTCTTTACTTTAACATGAAAATCACAAAGCGAGAACAAAAATTTGGATTATAAAAAAAAAAAAATTTTTATTTTTTATGATAAAAATAAATGTATGAAAATGTATGTATGAAAATCACAAAGCGAGAACAAAAATTTGGATTATAAAAAAAAAAAAAATTTTATTTTTTATGATAAAAATAATTTTGTATTAGATTTATTAACACATTAAAACAAAGCGAGAACAAAAATTTGTATTAAAAAAAAAAAAAAATTTTGTTTTTTGATTTTGTTATTCGTTTGGTCTGTAAGTATATTGAGATGAGAAAAAAAAAATAAATTTAAAAATTTATTTTTTAATGAATTTCGAATCTTGATATTTTATTTGGTTAATGTGAGAATTTTGTATCAGTAAGAACAAAATTCCTATTCACATATAATTGGAAATAGGAACAAATAAATATTTGCACCTTTAATGAAAAAAATTAAACGAATAAACCTAAGTTTATCATATGAATTGTATTGGTTTGAAATTAAATTTAATACGAAAAGTTATAAATTAGTTCATAAAATGATTACAATTTTATGAGCAAAATCATAATTTACATTCTGGTTGATCCTGCCAGTAGTTATATGCTTGTCTCAAAGATTAAGCCATGCATGTCTAAGTACACACTCTCGAACAGTGAAACCGCAAAAGGCTCAGTATATCAGTTATGATTTATTAGATCGTATACATAGTTACATGGATAACTGTGGTAATTCTAGAGCTAATACATGCACATAATCACGGACCGCAAGGAACGTGTGCTTTTATTAGATTAAAATCAATCGATACATTAAGGTATATTTATATACTGTGTCGTTAATAAGATGAATCTGAATAACATGTAGATCGCATGGTCCAGTACCGGCGATAGATCTTTCAAATGTCTGCCCTATCAACTATTGATGGTAGTATCTAGGACTACCATGGTTGCAACGGGTAACGGGGAATCAGGGTTCGATTCCGGAGAGGGAGCCTGAGAAACGGCTACCACATCTAAGGAAGGCAGCAGGCGCGTAAATTACCCAATCCCAGCACGGGGAGGTAGTGACGAAAAATAACAATACAGGACTCAATCCGAGGCCCTGTAATTGGAATGAGTACACTTTAAATCCTTTAACAAGGAACAATTGGAGGGCAAGTCTGGTGCCAGCAGCCGCGGTAATTCCAGTTCCAATAGCGTATATTAAAGTTGTTGCGGTTAAAACGTTCGTAGTTGAACTTGTGTCAAGCACAGGTGGTACACCGTAACTGGGTTCGTACATCATCTTGATGCTATGACGTATTACTGTAGTGGCTTAAACGTAAGTTTATCCGCGTAATAAATCTAAATTAGTGCTCTTTACCGAGTGCTGGTCTAGAACAGTACAATTACTTTGAACAAATTAGAGTGCTTAAAGCAGGCCATTTGTGCCTAAATATTCTCTGCATGGAATAATGGAATAAGACGTCTGTTCTATTTTCAATTGGTTTTTAGATCAAGACGTAATGATTAATAGAAGCAGTTGGGGGCATTAGTATTACGGCGCGAGAGGTGAAATTCGTGGACCGTCGTAAGACTAACATAAGCGAAAGCATTTGCCAAAGATGTTTTCATTAATCAAGAACGAAAGTTAGAGGTTCGAAGGCGATCAGATACCGCCCTAGTTCTAACCATAAACGATGCCAGCTAGCAATTGGATGGAGCTACATATATGGCTCTTTCAGTCGCTTTCCGGGAAACCAAAGCTTTTGGGCTCCGGGGGAAGTATGGTTGCAAAGTTGAAACTTAAAGGAATTGACGGAAGGGCACCACCAGGAGTGGAGCCTGCGGCTTAATTTGACTCAACACGGGGAAACTTACCAGGTCCGAACATAAATGAGTAAGACAGATTAATAGCTCTTTCTCGAATCTATGGGTGGTGGTGCATGGCCGTTCTTAGTTCGTGGAGTGAT
>CAUVYM010000080.1:17500-25000 GCA_963556165.1 Tipula helvola
TAATTATAAGCAAATCGATAAATAAATAATGAATTTTGAATTTTTGAAAAAAAAAAAATCCGATGGTTTCATTTTTTATGTTGTGCTCTTTACTTTAACATGAAAATCACAAAGCGAGAACAAAAATTTGGATTATAAAAAAAAAAAAATTTATTTTTTATGATAAAAATAATTATGTATTAGATTTATTAACACATTTAATAAATTCATGTGGTTAATTATAAGCAAATCGATAATAAATAATGAATTTTGAATTTTTAAAAAAAAAAAAATCCGATGGATTCATTTTATATGTTAAGAGATCATTTATGAATATAAAGCCAAATTGTAAACGACATAGTTACGGGTGGAGTAGTGTGAATAGGGAATATCAGCCATCATACTGATACCTAAAACATGCTTTAATCATAGATTGGTCGTATAAATAATAATAATGTTAAATGTAATATACGATCTTATTATGTTCACATATAAGTCAAAGTTGTATATAAAATGTAACATGTTTAAAATGAAACAAAAGATATTGACAACATAATTGCGACCTAACATAATATTCCTGTAGTCAACGACCATACCATGTTTACGTACCGGTTCTCGTCCGATCACCGAAGTCAAACAACATTGGGCATAGTTAGTACTTAGATGGTTGACTGCTTGGGAACACTATGTGTTGTTGGTATTTTTTCCATTTAAATCCGATGGTTTCATTTTTTATGTTGTGCTCTTTACTTTAACATGAAAATCACAAAGCGAGAACAAAAATTTGGATTATAAAAAAAAAAAAAAATGTTTTTTATTTTTTATGATAAAAATAATTTTGTATTAGATTTATTAGCACATTTAATAAATTCATGTGGTTAATTATAAGCAAATCGATAAATAAATAGTGAATTTTGAATTTTTCAAAAAAAAAAAAATCCGATGGTTTCATTTTTTATGTTGTGCTCTTTACTTTAACATGAAAATCACAAAGGGAGAACAAAAATTTGGATTATAAAAAAAAAAATTTTTTTATTTTTTATGATAAAAATAATTTTGTATTAGATTTATTAACACATTTAATTAATTCATGTGGTTAATTATAAGCAAATCGATAAATAAATAATGAATTTTGAATTTTTCAAAAAAAAAAAAAATCCGATGGTTTCATTTTTTATGTTGTGCTCTTTACTTTAACATGAAAATCACAAAGCGAGAACAAAAATTTGGATTATAAAAAAAAAAAAAATTTTATTTTTTATGATAAAAATAATTTTGTATTAGATTTATTAACACATTTAATAAATTCATGTGGTTAATTATAAGCAAATCGATAATAAATAATGAATTTTGAATTTTTGAAAAAAAAAAAAAATTCGATGGTTTCATTTTTTATGTTGTGCTCTTTACTTTAACATGAAAATAACAAAGCGAGAACAAAAATTTGGATTATAAAAAAAAAAAAAAAAATATTTTTTATGATAAAAATAATTTTGTATTAGATTTATTAACACATTTAATAAATTCATGTGGTTAATTATAAGCAAATCGATAAATAAATAATGAATTTTGAATTTTTCAAAAAAAAAAAAAATCCGATGGTTTCATTTTTTATGTTGTGCTCTTTACTTTAACATGAAAATCACAAAGCGAGAACAAAAATTTGGATTATAAAAAAAAAAAATTTTTTATTTTTTATGATAAAAATAAATGTATGAAAATGTATGTATGAAAATCACAAAGCGAGAACAAAAATTTGGATTATAAAAAAAAAAAAAAATTTATTTTTTATGATAAAAATAATTTTGTATTAGATTTATTAACACATTTAATAAATTCATGTGGTTAATTATAAGCAAATTTACTTTAACATGAAAATCACAAAGCGAGAACAAAAATTTGGATTATAAAAAAAAAAAAAATTATTTTTTATGATAAAAATAATTTTTTATTAGATTTATTAACACATTTAATAAATTCATGTGGTTAATTATAAGCAAATCGATAAATAAATAATGAATTTTGAATTTTTGAAAAAAAAAAAATCCGATGGTTTCATTTTTTATGTTGTGCTCTTTACTTTAACATGAAAATCACAAAGCGAGAACAAAAATTTGGATTATAAAAAAAAAAAATTTTATTTTTTATGATAAAAATAATTATGTATTAGATTTATTAACACATTTAATAAATTCATGTGGTTAATTATAAGCAAATCGATAAATAAATAATGAATTTTGAATTTTTGAAAAAAAAAAAATCCGATGGTTTCATTTTTTATGTTGTGCTCTTTACTTTAACATGAAAATCACAAAGCGAGAACAAAAATTTGGATTATAAAAAAAAAAAAAATTTATTTTTTATGATAAAAATAATTTTTTATTAGATTTATTAACACATTTAATAAATTCATGTGGTTAATTATAAGCAAATTACGTTGATAAATGATAAAAATAATTTTTTATTAGATTTATTAACACATTTAATAAATTCATGTGGTTAATTATAAGCAAATCGATAAATAAATAATGAATTTTGAATTTTTGAAAAAAAAAAAAAAATCCGATGGTTTCATTTTTTATGTTGTGCTCTTTACTTTAACATGAAAATCACAAAGCGAGAACAAAAATTTGGATTATAAAAAAAAAAAAATTTATTTTTTATGATAAAAATAATTATGTATTAGATTTATTAACACATTTAATAAATTCATGTGGTTAATTATAAGCAAATTTACTTTAACATGAAAATCACAAAGCGAGAACAAAAATTTGGATTACAAAAAAAAAAAAAATTTATTTTTTATGATAAAAATAATTTTTTATTAGATTTATTAACACATTTAATAAATTCATGTGGTTAATTATAAGCAAATCGATAAATAAATAATGAATTTTGAATTTTTGAAAAAAAAAAAATCCGATGGTTTCATTTTTTATGTTGTGCTCTTTACTTTAACATGAAAATCACAAAGCGAGAACAAAAATTTGGATTATAAAAAAAAAAAATTTTATTTTTTATGATAAAAATAATTATGTATTAGATTTATTAACACATTTAATAAATTCATGTGGTTAATTATAAGCAAATCGATAAATAAATAATGAATTTTGAATTTTTGAAAAAAAAAAAATCCGATGGTTTCATTTTTTATGTTGTGCTCTTTACTTTAACATGAAAATCACAAAGCGAGAACAAAAATTTGGATTATAAAAAAAAAAAATTTATTTTTTATGATAAAAATAATTATGTATTAGATTTATTAACACATTTAATAAATTCATGTGGTTAATTATAAGCAAATCGATAATAAATAATGAATTTTGAATTTTTCAAAAAAAAAAAAAAATCCGATGGATTCATTTTTAATGTTAAGAGATCATTTATGAATATAAAGCCAAATTGTAAACGACATAGTTACGGGTGGAGTAGTGTGAATAGGGAATATCAGCCATCATACTGATACCTAAAACATGCTTTAATCATAGATTGGTCGTATAAATAATAATAATGTTAAATGTAATATACGATCTTATTATGTTCACATATAAGTCAAAGTTGTATATAAAATGTAACATGTTTGAAATGAAACAAAAGATATTGACATACATAATTGCGACCTAACATAATATTCCTGTAGTCAACGACCATACCATGTTTACGTACCGGTTCTCGTCCGATCACCGAAGTCAAACAACATTGGGCATAGTTAGTACTTAGATGGTTGACTGCTTGGGAACACTATGTGTTGTTGGTATTTTTTCCATTTAAATCCGATGGTTTCATTTTTTATGTTGTGCTCTTTACTTTAACATGAAAATCACAAAGCGAGAACAAAAATTTGGATTATAAAAAAAAAATGTTTTTTATTTTTTATGATAAAAATAATTTTGTATTAGATTTATTAACACATTTAATTTTATCTATTTTATAATATATTTATCTATAAATAATGAATTTTGAATTTTTCAAAAAAAAAAAAAATCCGATGGTTTCATTTTTTATGTTGTGCTCTTTACTTTAACATGAAAATCACAAAGCGAGAACAAAAATTTGGATTATAAAAAAAAAAAATTTTTTATTTTTTATGATAAAAATAATTATGTATTAGATTTATTAACACATTTAATAAATTCATGTGGTTAATTATAAGCAAATCGATAATAAATAATGAATTTTGAATTTTTGAAAAAAAAAAAAAATTCGATGGTTTCATTTTTTATGTTGTGCTCTTTACTTTAACATGAAAATAACAAAGCGAGAACAAAAATTTGGATTATAAAAAAAAAAAAAAAATTATTTTTTATGATAAAAATAATTTTGTATTAGATTTATTAACACATTTAATAAATTCATGTGGTAAATTATAAGCAAATCGATAAATAAATAATGAATTTTGAATTTTTCAAAAAAAAAAAAAATCCGATGGTTTCATTTTTTATGTTGTGCTCTTTACTTTTATTTATTAAATGTGTTAATAAATCTAATACATAATTATTTTTATCATAAAAAATAAATTTTTTTTTTTTTATAATCCAAATTTTTGTTCTCGCTTTGTGATTTTCATGTTAAAGTAAAGAGCACAACATAAAAAATGAAACCATCGGATTTTTTTTTTTTCAAAAATTCAAAATTCATTATTTATTTATCGATTTGCTTATAATTAACCACATGAATTTATTAAATGTGTTAATAAATCTAATACATAATTATTTTTATCATAAAAAATAAAATTTTTTTTTTTTATAATCCAAATTTTTGTTCTCGCTTTGTGATTTTCATGTTAAAGTAAAGAGCACAACATAAAAAATGAAACCATCGGATTTTTTTTTTTTCAAAAATTCAAAATTCATTATTTATTTATCGATTTGCTTATAATTAACCACATGAATTTATTAAATGTGTTAATAAATCTAATAAAAAATTATTTTTATCATAAAAAATAATTTTTTTTTTTTTTTATAATCCAAATTTTTGTTCTCGCTTTGTGATTTTCATGTTAAAGTAAATTTGCTTATAATTAACCACATGAATTTATTAAATGTGTTAATAAATCTAATACATAATTATTTTTATCATAAAAAATAAAAAACATTTTTTTTTTATAATCCAAATTTTTGTTCTCGCTTTGTGATTTTCATGTTAAAGTAAAGAGCACAACATAAAAAATGAAACCATCGGATTTAAATGGAAAAAATACCAACAACACATAGTGTTCCCAAGCAGTCAACCATCTAAGTACTAACTATGCCCAATGTTGTTTGACTTCGGTGATCGGACGAGAACCGGTACGTAAACATGGTATGGTCGTTGACTACAGGAATATTATGTTAGGTCGCAATTATGTTGTCAATATCTTTTGTTTCATTTTAAACATGTTACATTTTATATACAACTTTGACTTATATGTGAACATAATAAGATCGTATATTACATTTAACATTATTATTATTTATACGACCAATCTATGATTAAAGCATGTTTTAGGTATCAGTATGATGGCTGATATTCCCTATTCACACTACTCCACCCGTAACTATGTCGTTTACAATTTGGCTTTATATTCATAAATGATCTCTTAACATAAAAAATGAATCCATCGGATTTTTTTTTTTTTTGAAAAATTCAAAATTCATTATTTATTATCGATTTGCTTATAATTAACCACATGAATTTATTAAATGTGTTAATAAATCTAATACATAATTATTTTTATCATAAAAAATAAATTTTTTTTTTTTTATAATCCAAATTTTTGTTCTCGCTTTGTGATTTTCATGTTAAAGTAAAGAGCACAACATAAAAAATGAAACCATCGGATTTTTTTTTTTTTCAAAAATTCAAAATTCATTATTTATTTATCGATTTGCTTATAATTAACCACATGAATTTATTAAATGTGTTAATAAATCTAATACATAATTATTTTTATCATAAAAAATAAAATTTTTTTTTTTTATAATCCAAATTTTTGTTCTCGCTTTGTGATTTTCATGTTAAAGTAAAGAGCACAACATAAAAAATGAAACCATCGGATTTTTTTTTTTTCAAAAATTCAAAATTCATTATTTATTTATCGATTTGCTTATAATTAACCACATGAATTTATTAAATGTGTTAATAAATCTAATACATAATTATTTTTATCATAAAAAATAAAATTTTTTTTTTTTATAATCCAAATTTTTGTTCTCGCTTTGTGATTTTCATGTTAAAGTAAAGAGCACAACATAAAAAATGAAACCATCGGATTTTTTTTTTTCAAAAATTCAAAATTCATTATTTATTTATCGATTTGCTTATAATTAACCACATGAATTTATTAAATGTGTTAATAAATCTAATACATAATTATTTTTATCATAAAAAATAAAATTTTTTTTTTTTATAATCCAAATTTTTGTTCTCGCTTTGTTATTTTCATGTTAAAGTAAAGAGCACAACATAAAAAATGAAACCATCGAATTTTTTTTTTTTTTCAAAAATTCAAAATTCATTATTTATTATCGATTTGCTTATAATTAACCACATGAATTTATTAAATGTGTTAATAAATCTAATACATAATTATTTTTATCATAAAAAATAAATTTTTTTTTTTTTATAATCCAAATTTTTGTTCTCGCTTTGTGATTTTCATGTTAAAGTAAAGAGCACAACATAAAAAATGAAACCATCGGATTTTTTTTTTTTTTTCAAAAATTCAAAATTCATTATTATTTATCGATTTGCTTATAATTAACCACATGAATTTATTAAATGTGTTAATAAATCTAATAAAAAATTATTTTTATCATTTATCAACGTAATTTGCTTATAATTAACCACATGAATTTATTAAATGTGTTAATAAATCTAATAAAAAATTATTTTTATCATAAAAAATAAAATTTTTTTTTTTTTATAATCCAAATTTTTGTTCTCGCTTTGTGATTTTCATGTTAAAGTAAAGAGCACAACATAAAAAATGAAACCATCGGATTTTTTTTTTTTCAAAAATTCAAAATTCATTATTTATTTATCGATTTGCTTATAATTAACCACATGAATTTATTAAATGTGTTAATAAATCTAATAAAAAATTATTTTTATCATAAAAAATAATTTTTTTTTTTTTTTTGTAATCCAAATTTTTGTTCTCGCTTTGTGATTTTCATGTTAAAGTAAATTTGCTTATAATTAACCACATGAATTTATTAAATGTGTTAATAAATCTAATACATAATTATTTTTATCATAAAAAATAAATTTTTTTTTTTTTATAATCCAAATTTTTGTTCTCGCTTTGTGATTTTCATGTTAAAGTAAAGAGCACAACATAAAAAATGAAACCATCGGATTTTTTTTTTTTTTTCAAAAATTCAAAATTCATTATTTATTTATCGATTTGCTTATAATTAACCACATGAATTTATTAAATGTGTTAATAAATCTAATAAAAAATTATTTTTATCATAAAAAATAATTTTTTTTTTTTTTTATAATCCAAATTTTTGTTCTCGCTTTGTGATTTTCATGTTA
>CAUVYM010000080.1:30000-57500 GCA_963556165.1 Tipula helvola
CGGCCCCAAGTCCTCTAATCATTCGCTTTACCAGATAAGACTATTTACCCAAATATTAATATGCACCAGCTATCCTGAGGGAAACTTCGGAGGGAACCAGCTACTAGATGGTTCGATTGGTCTTTCGCCCCTATACCCAATTCTGACAATCGATTTGCACGTCAGAACTGCTACGATCCTCCATCAGGGTTTCCCCTGACTTCGACCTGATCAGGTATAGTTCACCATCTTTCGGGTCACAGTGTATATGCTTACAGTACGCTTTAACTCATAAAACATAAGTAATATGAGTTGATTAAAACGCCCATGGATGAAGATGCAATTATATAAAATCACATGTAATCCCATATATTAGTTACGTTAATTACGCCTTTAGGCTTAAAAGCCCAATGACTCGCACATATACTAGACTCCTTGGTCCGTGTTTCAAGACGGGTCCCAAAGGTATCCCAAATCATTTCATTGCCGATAAGATCGATTACTCAAACTGCATTTATTTAACATAAACCGTTACGAATTACGCTGCAAATATGCTCGTACGATCAGATACATGTGTCATCATATTGGCAGATATTTTTATAGTTCCTTAAGAAACATTCACAAGTGAATGCGAAAGGAGCTGCATATAAAATCATTGACAAATATCTACAAATGTAGTATATTGATAACACATCGCAATGCGATAATAGAAGAAAAGTGCATAATATAATTTATTGAAAAATCAATTATTATATCAATGAATCTCTTCTTTTACAAGTTCGGGTTCATTGGGTTTAACCTCTTAGTGGTTTCACGTACTGTTTAACTCTCTATTCAGAGTTCTTTTCAACTTTCCCTCACGGTACTTGTTCGCTATCGGTCTCGTGGTTATATTTAGTCTTAGATGGAGTTTACCACCAACTTAGTGCTGCACTATCAAGCAACACGACTCTCTAGAGATATCTTCTTATACAAGATTATAGTCACTACGGGCCTGGCACCCTCTATGGGTAAATGGCCCCATTCAAGATGGACTTGAACATATAATCAAAATGCATAAGATGATAGATACTCCTTTACATTGAATTTCCATTATACCAGTTATCAGTAAAAGGACTTAATGCTGGACTTTTCCCATTTCGCTCGCCGCTACTAAGGGAATCTTAGTTAATTTCTTTTCCTCTCCTAATTAATATGCTTAAATTCAGGAGGTAATCACATATGAGTTGAAGTCACAATTATTGTTAATAATTATAAAACGGATTTTAAAAACTACATCATAAATTATTATATAAATGACTTGCGTCTTTTACCGATTTATTATTACACAAATATTGTTTAATACAATATTGTAAATATAATAAAATATTTACATATCAAAAATTGTTAAATAATAATTTATTTAGCGAATATTAGTGACCCTCAACCATATGTGGTCCAAGCAGAGTATTATATACTATTAGCATGGACCGCAATGTGCGTTCAAAATGTTGATGTTCATGTGTCCTGCAGTTCACATAACTTCACGCAGTTTGCTGCGTTCTTCATCGACCCACGAGCCTAGTGATCCCCCGCTAAGAGTGATTATTTGTTTTATGTTTAGAAATAAAAACCAGTCTTTTCCATTCAAAAAGCGAAATACTTCAATCCTTAATATAATATTATCATTGATAAATTTATATTTGCAGAACTTCTGAAATGGTCAATTATTTTTATTCAATGTTTTGATCTTTAATTCTTTAATGATCCTTCCGCAGGTTCACCTACGGAAACCTTGTTACGACTTTTACTTCCTCTAAATATACAAGTTCGGTCAACTTTGGTAAAACAACCACAACACAAGAAGCATCACGGTGATCACCTCCGAGGACCTCACTAACATATTCAATCGGTAGTAGCGACGGGCGGTGTGTACAAAGGGCAGGGACGTAATCAATGCGAGCTTATGACCCGCACTTACTGGGAATTCCAGGTTTATGTGAACAGTTTCAGTCCACAATCCCAACCACGAAGGTGGTTCAGCGGTTTACCCGGTCTTTTTAGACTAGGAGGACACGTTGATACCTTCATTGTAGCGCGCGTGCAGCCCAGGACATCTAAGGGCATCACAGACCTGTTATTGCTCAATCTCATATTGCTAGACGCAATTTGTCTATTTAAGAAGCAAGTGTCTTATTAGGACAAACCACCAGGTATGACTCCACTTACAAACAACTCTTACGTATTAAAACCACACCTCGTTAGAAGCATAGTATAACAGAGGCAAAAATGTCTGCAAAGTTTCTACACCATAACCCTGCCGGCATCTAGTTAAGAAATTTGAGTCTCGTTCGTTATCGGAATTAACCAGACAAATCACTCCACGAACTAAGAACGGCCATGCACCACCACCCATAGATTCGAGAAAGAGCTATTAATCTGTCTTACTCATTTATGTTCGGACCTGGTAAGTTTCCCCGTGTTGAGTCAAATTAAGCCGCAGGCTCCACTCCTGGTGGTGCCCTTCCGTCAATTCCTTTAAGTTTCAACTTTGCAACCATACTTCCCCCGGAGCCCAAAAGCTTTGGTTTCCCGGAAAGCGACTGAAAGAGCCATATATGTAGCTCCATCCAATTGCTAGCTGGCATCGTTTATGGTTAGAACTAGGGCGGTATCTGATCGCCTTCGAACCTCTAACTTTCGTTCTTGATTAATGAAAACATCTTTGGCAAATGCTTTCGCTTATGTTAGTCTTACGACGGTCCACGAATTTCACCTCTCGCGCCGTAATACTAATGCCCCCAACTGCTTCTATTAATCATTACGTCTTGATCTAAAAACCAATTGAAAATAGAACAGACGTCTTATTCCATTATTCCATGCAGAGAATATTTAGGCACAAATGGCCTGCTTTAAGCACTCTAATTTGTTCAAAGTAATTGTACTGTTCTAGACCAGCACTCGGTAAAGAGCACTAATTTAGATTTATTACGCGGATAAACTTACGTTTAAGCCACTACAGTAATACGTCATAGCATCAAGATGATGTACGAACCCAGTTACGGTGTACCACCTGTGCTTGACACAAGTTCAACTACGAACGTTTTAACCGCAACAACTTTAATATACGCTATTGGAGCTGGAATTACCGCGGCTGCTGGCACCAGACTTGCCCTCCAATTGTTCCTTGTTAAAGGATTTAAAGTGTACTCATTCCAATTACAGGGCCTCGGATTGAGTCCTGTATTGTTATTTTTCGTCACTACCTCCCCGTGCTGGGATTGGGTAATTTACGCGCCTGCTGCCTTCCTTAGATGTGGTAGCCGTTTCTCAGGCTCCCTCTCCGGAATCGAACCCTGATTCCCCGTTACCCGTTGCAACCATGGTAGTCCTAGATACTACCATCAATAGTTGATAGGGCAGACATTTGAAAGATCTATCGCCGGTACTGGACCATGCGATCTACATGTTATTCAGATTCATCTTATTAACGACACAGTATATAAATATACCTTAATGTATCGATTGATTTTAATCTAATAAAAGCACACGTTCCTTGCGGTCCGTGATTATGTGCATGTATTAGCTCTAGAATTACCACAGTTATCCATGTAACTATGTATACGATCTAATAAATCATAACTGATATACTGAGCCTTTTGCGGTTTCACTGTTCGAGAGTGTGTACTTAGACATGCATGGCTTAATCTTTGAGACAAGCATATAACTACTGGCAGGATCAACCAGAATGTAAATTATGATTTTGCTCATAAAATTGTAATCATTTTATGAACTAATTTATAACTTTTCGTATTAAATTTAATTTCAAACCAATACAATTCATATGATAAACTTAGGTTTATTCGTTTAATTTTTTTCATTAAAGGTGCAAATATTTATTTGTTCCTATTTCCAATTATATGTGAATAGGAATTTTGTTCTTACTGATACAAAATTCTCACATTAACCAAATAAAATATCAAGATTCGAAATTCATTAAAAAATAAATTTTTAAATTTATTTTTTTTTTCTCATCTCAATATACTTACAGACCAAACGAATAACAAAATCAAAAAACAAAATTTTTTTTTTTTTTTAATACAAATTTTTGTTCTCGCTTTGTTTTAATGTGTTAATAAATCTAATACAAAATTATTTTTATCATAAAAAATAAAATTTTTTTTTTTTTTATAATCCAAATTTTTGTTCTCGCTTTGTGATTTTCATACATACATTTTCATACATTTATTTTTATCATAAAAAATAAAAAAAATTTTTTTTTTATAATCCAAATTTTTGTTCTCGCTTTGTGATTTTCATGTTAAAGTAAAGAGCACAACATAAAAAATGAAACCATCGGATTTTTTTTTTTTTTTGAAAAATTCAAAATTCATTATTTATTTATCGATTTGCTTATAATTTACCACATGAATTTATTAAATGTGTTAATAAATCTAATACAAAATTATTTTTATCATAAAAAATAATTTTTTTTTTTTTTTTATAATCCAAATTTTTGTTCTCGCTTTGTTATTTTCATGTTAAAGTAAAGAGCACAACATAAAAAATGAAACCATCGAATTTTTTTTTTTTTTCAAAAATTCAAAATTCATTATTTATTATCGATTTGCTTATAATTAACCACATGAATTTATTAAATGTGTTAATAAATCTAATACATAATTATTTTTATCATAAAAAATAAAAATTTTTTTTTTTTTATAATCCAAATTTTTGTTCTCGCTTTGTGATTTTCATGTTAAAGTAAAGAGCACAACATAAAAAATGAAACCATCGGATTTTTTTTTTTTTTGAAAAATTCAAAATTCATTATTTATAGATAAATATATTATAAAATAGATAAAATTAAATGTGTTAATAAATCTAATACAAAATTATTTTTATCATAAAAAATAAAAAACATTTTTTTTTTATAATCCAAATTTTTGTTCTCGCTTTGTGATTTTCATGTTAAAGTAAAGAGCACAACATAAAAAATGAAACCATCGGATTTAAATGGAAAAAATACCAACAACACATAGTGTTCCCAAGCAGTCAACCATCTAAGTACTAACTATGCCCAATGTTGTTTGACTTCGGTGATCGGACGAGAACCGGTACGTAAACATGGTATGGTCGTTGACTACAGGAATATTATGTTAGGTCGCAATTATGTATGTCAATATCTTTTGTTTCATTTTAAACATGTTACATTTTATATACAACTTTGACTTATATGTGAACATAATAAGATCGTATATTACATTTAACATTATTATTATTTATACGACCAATCTATGATTAAAGCATGTTTTAGGTATCAGTATGATGGCTGATATTCCCTATTCACACTACTCCACCCGTAACTATGTCGTTTACAATTTGGCTTTATATTCATAAATGATCTCTTAACATAAAAAATGAATCCATCGGATTTTTTTTTTTTTTTGAAAAATTCAAAATTCATTATTTATTATCGATTTGCTTATAATTAACCACATGAATTTATTAAATGTGTTAATAAATCTAATACATAATTATTTTTATCATAAAAAATAAATTTTTTTTTTTTATAATCCAAATTTTTGTTCTCGCTTTGTGATTTTCATGTTAAAGTAAAGAGCACAACATAAAAAATGAAACCATCGGATTTTTTTTTTTTCAAAAATTCAAAATTCATTATTTATTTATCGATTTGCTTATAATTAACCACATGAATTTATTAAATGTGTTAATAAATCTAATACATAATTATTTTTATCATAAAAAATAAAATTTTTTTTTTTTATAATCCAAATTTTTGTTCTCGCTTTGTGATTTTCATGTTAAAGTAAAGAGCACAACATAAAAAATGAAACCATCGGATTTTTTTTTTTTCAAAAATTCAAAATTCATTATTTATTTATCGATTTGCTTATAATTAACCACATGAATTTATTAAATGTGTTAATAAATCTAATAAAAAATTATTTTTATCATAAAAAATAAATTTTTTTTTTTTTTTGTAATCCAAATTTTTGTTCTCGCTTTGTGATTTTCATGTTAAAGTAAATTTGCTTATAATTAACCACATGAATTTATTAAATGTGTTAATAAATCTAATACATAATTATTTTTATCATAAAAAATAAATTTTTTTTTTTTTATAATCTGTTGAACAGCTGGATAACATCTCCAGAGTAGCCGGATCAACTAAAATAAAATGTCAACATAATTATAATTACTGAATTGTTCATTTTTCAAATTCTATTAAATATTAAAATAGTTAAATTAATCAATTAAAATTAAAATTAAGAAAATTATGATATGTAAAATACATTTACCTTACCAATATTATTGTATCCAATGTTTTGAGGTTACCGTTGTTACTTTTTTTTTGAATTAACTTAAATATTTGTATCTATTTCATTCAGCCAACATTCAGGCTAAATATGTTTACATGTACTTATATTTAATTAATGTTGTTTAATTTTTTTTGAATTAACTTAAATATTTGTATCTATTTCATTCAGCCAACATTCAGGCTAAATATGTTTACATGTACTTATATTTAATTAATGTTGTTTAAGCTTTTAATTTAGATGTCGCGATTGTATACTTAATTTTAGTAAATTTTATAGCAAAATAGATGTCAAAAACGATAGGTAACAACTATAACTATTTCTCAAAATTTGCTTATCATTATTACGATTGTAAAACTCCAAGTGAAAACATAAAAAATCAAAAATTATAAAATTTGCATTTATTATATTTAAAATAAAATTCTAATTGTATTTAATTCATTCTTTGTTTATTTGGAGCAAAAGTTTCATCGTTTTCTAAAATACACAATATACAGTCCACTAATCCATAAAATAACGTGGAACAAATGCACTATTGGAATTTTCGACTTTCAAGGAGAAAATAAAATACATCCATTGTGCTCCATCAACATTGGTCCTTCGAGCCGGATCGCTCGAAACCGCATCATATTTAATACCAGCATTTCACCAGCGAATAATATCATCTTACACTTAAATCACATTTTTTGGCAGCATTTGAGGGATTGCATACAGGAAATTACACCACATTTCGAGATAAGTAGCCATTTTAATATTTACCTTATTATATTGATCATAAAAGAACTTTCCAAAAATTAACAAGTGGTAAATTATTTCTTAAGTGCGTGTGTGAACTTACTATCTCGAAAATAACAGTATCTAGTGATTTAAAATTCTAAAAGTGCAAATCTACCGCGTGTGCATTTTGTGTTAAATAAAAGCATTCATTTTTCAAATCTTCATCCAAAATCTAAAATGGCTGAACTTCTGGCTGGTCTCAAAAAACAACGTAGTACGAATAAAGCTAAATTGACAAATTTAGTTAAATATGCACGAGAAACCCGTTCCGATACAAGCGTAGTTGAATTAACTACCCGGTTAGAGCGAGTGGAGAAGTTAATGCAGGAGTTTACTGAGCTGGAGCTTCGTATTTTTACTGCCGATCCTAAAGAAGAAAGTGATTATACTTACGAGGAAAATTATTATACCGCCATTTCCTGCCTAAATAGTTTAATTCGATCAAAAAATCTTAATCAAGGTGTGATAAATCTCGACATTTCACACAACGCAACTCAAGCTGGTGAACCATCTCAGGTTAAATTACCAAAGATTCATATACCTTCGTTTTCCGGAGAGTATTCTGAGTGGCAGTCATTTTACGACATGTATACTACCACTATACATGAGTCACCCAATCTCAATGCTGTTCAAAAATTTCAGTATTTGAAAGGGCTTCTTCGGGGAGAAGCTGCTGTGTTACTCCGACACATAACTGTTACTGAGGGCAATTACATTGGCGCCCTTAACAAGCTAAAGGAAAGATATGACCGAAAGAAGTTTATCATCAATACTTTTATCCGAACATTCGTTGAACAGCCATCGATCATCAATTCCAATGCAAACAACATCAAGCGTTTACTGGACACCTCTGATGAGGTAATTCGCGGTCTACATGCGCTTGGTGAGGTAGCTGAAACCAGAGATCCATGGCTTATTTACATACTCATGCAGAAGTTGGACGAAAAGTCAAAAACACTTTGGGCAGAGCATTCAGCGGACATTGACAATCCAGATTTTCCTGAGTTTCTCAAATTTTTGAGTCGACGTATAGATACACTTGAGTCTTTGATTACATCAAAGCGAGTTATTCCGAAAAATGAAGTTAGAAGTCACGTCTCTTCGGCTGAATCAGAAACAATAGAATGTAACACCGCGACGCAATCAGCCACCAAATTCCAATGTGCAATGTGCCAGGACAAAGGGCACTCCATATTTTATTGCAAAGATTTTAACTCTTTAAATGTAGAAGGACGCAAGGAGTTTATAAAAAAGAGTAACAGATGTATGAATTGTCTTGGAAGCAATCATCCTATTTTCAAGTGTCTATCGAAACGCCGTTGCCAAAAATGTGGAAAAAAGCATAACACTTTATTACATCAGGAAGATGCATCAATTGAATCGCCTTTACCTAAGCCTACTACTTCATCAGCTGATATCACCACACTTCATGCGAATAGCTCACATGTTATTGCAATACTTCCAACTGCAATCGTAAGTGCTGTCGACAACTCAGGAAAAATTATACCCTGCCGAGCCTTGTTGGACTCTGGATCACAGGTCAGCTTCATAACAGAGTCCTGTGCCAAACGTCTTCAGTTAAAAAAGCAGAATGCACGAGTATCAATTAATGGCTTAGGTCAGACTAGCTGTGGAATCTCAAAAGGTGTAGTTACAGTAAACATTCGAACAGAACTCGCCCCTGGACTCTCCATCGAAGCGCTTGTATTATCCAAAATTACAAGCCCAATACCACCACAGAATTTCAACATCGATCCGAAATTATTCGCAGGAATCCAATTAGCTGATCCTCAATTCAATAAGCGAAGCAACATTGATTTGCTAATAGGAGCTGACTATTTCTTCAGCCTTATCAAAAATGGCCAGATCAGAACCAGTCCTAATGAACCTATTCTACAAGACTCCATATTCGGTTGGATTGTATCGGGACAATCCAGTCCCCCCAAAGACCACCAGCTAGTTTCATTGTCAATTCAGACAAATATTGAAAAGGAAATGGTTAACATTGATCAAAGTTTAAGAAGGTTCTGGGAGTTAGAGTCTCTTGATTACGAACAAAAAATTCTCTCACCAGAGGAATCATTTTGCGAAAATCACTTCTCTAAAAATCTGCAAAGGAACTCAGAAGGCCGATTCATCGTTAAACTTCCTTTTAAGCAGTCACCCACTCAATTAGGCCACTCGTTAGCCTCAGCAATACAGAGGTTTCGAGGAATGGAACGCCGCTTTATTCGTGATCCAATTTTCGCAAAATTATACCACGCATTCATGACCGAATACCAAGAATTAAATCACATGGTTGAGACTTCTCCGCCAAAGCCATCGGAAAACGACTTTTATTTACCACATCATGGCGTGATTAAATCTTCTAGCTCAACCAGTAAGATGAGAATCGTATTTGATGGATCCGCCAAATCCAGCTCAGGCCTTTCTCTAAATGATTGTTTGGCGATTGGTCCAACAGTTCAATCAAGTTTGTATGCAATCATTCTGCGGTTCAGAGAGCACAAGGTAGCGTTTTCTGCTGATGTCGAAAAGATGTACCGCCAGGTGTGTGTATCTCCAAATGACACAAATTTTCAAAAAATTGTTTATCGCTCTGATCCATCTAAACCGATCCGACACTTCCGTTTATTGACAGTTACCTATGGTTTAGCATCTGCTTCATTTTTAGCAACAAGAGCGGTTAAGCAAATAGCAGAAGATAACCAAAATTCCTCACCTCATGCTGCAGATGTCATAGCCAATGATACATACGTAGACGATTTGATGACCGGGGCGGATGATGAAGACCTCGCAATAAAATTGATAGAAGAAGTCAACGAAATACTACCCAAATACGGTTTCCATCTCAGGAAGTGGAAATGTAACAGCGATAACGTATTAAGCAAAATTTCTGGTGATCATCAACAAACAAGTAATAAAAACATCCAAGAATATACGACACAATACGCAGAATCCGTGAAAGTTTTGGGCATAAATTGGAATCCGAGAATCGACTGCTTCATGTTCACGTCCCAACTGCCAGACTCAACTAATTTCACAAAAAGAACAGTCCTTTCTGAAGCAAGTCGGCTGTTTGATCCTTTAGGTTGGCTGGCTCCCGTCGTCATAACATTCAAAATATTTATGCAGACGCTTTGGGCAAACAATTTAGCTTGGGACGATCCACTCCCGAATGACAAGCAGATTATATGGTCAAATATAAGGAACAATTTAAAAATGATTAAAAGCATTCGCATCCCCAGATTTATAAACATGACTAATAGTTCTATCATAGATCTGCACGGCTTCTGTGATGCAAGTCAATCTGCGTACGCAGCTGTGGTGTTCTTCAGGTCGAAGAGTGTAGATGGCAACATAAATTTGCAATTAATTTCCGCTAAAACAAAAGTAGCGCCCATCAAACAGCAAACGCTTCCTCGCCTTGAATTATGTGCAGCAGTATTATTGACTAATCTCATAAAATTAGTTAAGAAGGAGTCCAGCTTAAAAATCAACAACACTTACGCCTGGACTGATTCCCAAATCGTACTTGACTGGTTATCCAGTCACCCAAGACGTTGGAGCACATTCATAGGTAATCGCACTTCTGAAATCATTTCATCGCTTCCAAGGGAACATTGGCGACATGTTCCATCAGCGGAAAATCCAGCGGATAGCGCTTCTCGCGGTTTATTACCTAGTGAACTCGAATCACATTCCCTATGGTGGAATGGACCCAACTGGCTGTATCAATCAACCGAAACATGGCCACCTCAAAATAAAAACTACGGACACGAAGAGGAAACCTCCAATAAAATATTTACATTCACTATTATCCGATCAAATGCAAATGAATGGTTCGACGAAATGATTAACAAATTTTCATCATTCATTAAACTACAAAGAGTGATGTGCTACATCTTTAGATTTATTGGCAACGCAGCAAAACCCAAAGATTCCAGAACAGATGGGATCTTTCTTCGGAGAGAAGAACTATTTCACGTCGTACACCTCATTTGTAAATATGAGCAATCTAAATTTTATAAAGATGAACTCGCAGCATTGCAATGTAAAGAAATGGTCAGTAAAACCAGTAACCTAAGGTCTCTAGATCCGTTCCTGGATGATTTCGGGCTAATTCGTGTTGGGGGTAGGCTCCATAATAGTCTAGCTCCATATTCTACTAAACACCCTATCATTGTCAATTTACGATCCAGAATTGCCACTTTAATTCTTCGAGATTTTCATCTAAACAACAAACATGCTGGCCCAACGCTTCTTCTTTCTATCAGCCGACAAGAATACTGGATACCAAACGGAAAAACTAAAGCCAAAGAAGTCGTAAAAAAATGTGTTACGTGTACAAAGTTTAAGGCACACTGTGAAGAACAATTAATGGGTAGCCTGCCGAGATCTCGAGTGGAATTAATACGCCCATTTTTGAAAACTGGAGTAGATTATGCCGGGCCGATCCCAATTCATCTCGCGAAAGGACGAGGGCAGAAAACCTATAAAGCATATATATGCCTTTTTATATGCTTGAGTACAAAGGCTGTCCATTTGGAACTTGTCAGCGAATTGTCCAGTGATGCATTTCTAGCGTCGTTGAAAAGGTTCACCGCAAGACGCGGGGTTTGCCTCGAATTGCATAGTGACAACGGTACAAATTTCGTTGGTGCTGACTACAAACTGAGAGAAAACTTCAACAAACTTATAAAAGATTCCAATAATTTATCAAGTTTTCTTTCCAGAAATCGCATTACATGGAATTTCATTCCACCGAGCTCTCCCCATTTTGGCGGATTGTGGGAAGCAGCTATTAAGTCTACGAAATTTCACATCAAGAGGGTCATAGGAAAAAACATATTGACGCTCGAGGAAATGAACACTCTTCTTGCTGAAATAGAGGGAATTCTTAATTCACGACCCCTCTGTGTCATAAACGACACGGACATCGATCCACTTACACCATCACACTTCCTAATCGGACATCCATATACTAAAATTCCTGAAGTGGATATTACGCATCTAAAAGAATCACATCTATCTCGGTGGCAGCTCGTCCAACAAATGGGTCAACACTTCTGGAATAGGTGGTATACAGAATATCTCACTTCGCTGCAGCAAAGATCCAAATGGCGGACCAGAAAATCATCAATCCAGACAAACGATGTTGTCTTAATAAAAGACAAAAACTTGCCTGTCAACCACTGGCCGCTTGCAAGGGTCATAGAGATTCATCCTGGTTCTGATGGTTTGATCAGAGTGGTTACTTTAAAATCCGGTAACAACGAATTCAAACGTCCGATCCATAAACTTTGTCTTTTACCAATTTCGTCAGAGAAGTCAGATGAAGATCAACGCCAAACTTCGCCGTGATTATCCAGATTTTCAAAAAAAAAAAAAAAAAAAAAAAAAAACATTACAAAACAAATCCACAAAATTAACAAAAAATTAATTCTACAAGCAACAAATCACTCAGGACACCGCCACAATAACACATCAAATTCAAATATTCCCCTTTCCATCCATGAATTATCATTTTGAACCAGTTCGTTCAAAGGGGGGTGTATGTTGAACAGCTGGATAACATCTCCAGAGTAGCCGGATCAACTAAAATAAAATGTCAACATAATTATAATTACTGAATTGTTCATTTTTCAAATTCTATTAAATATTAAAATAGTTAAATTAATCAATTAAAATTAAAATTAAGAAAATTATGATATGTAAAATACATTTACCTTACCAATATTATTGTATCCAATGTTTTGAGGTTACCGTTGTTACTTTTTTTTTGAATTAACTTAAATATTTGTATCTATTTCATTCAGCCAACATTCAGGCTAAATATGTTTACATGTACTTATATTTAATTAATGTTGTTTAATTTTTTTTGAATTAACTTAAATATTTGTATCTATTTCATTCAGCCAACATTCAGGCTAAATATGTTTACATGTACTTATATTTAATTAATGTTGTTTAAGCTTTTAATTTAGATGTCGCGATTGTATACTTAATTTTAGTAAATTTTATAGCAAAATAGATGTCAAAAACGATAGGTAACAACTATAACTATTTCTCAAAATTTGCTTATCATTATTACGATTGTAAAACTCCAAGTGAAAACATAAAAAATCAAAAATTATAAAATTTGCATTTATTATATTTAAAATAAAATTCTAATTGTATTTAATTCATTCTTTGTTTATTTGGAGCAAAAGTTTCATCGTTTTCTAAAATACACAATATACAGTCCACTAATCCATAAAATAACGTGGAACAAATGCACTATTGGAATTTTCGACTTTCAAGGAGAAAATAAAATACATCCATTGTGCTCCATCAACATAATCCAAATTTTTGTTCTCGCTTTGTGATTTTCATGTTAAAGTAAAGAGCACAACATAAAAAATGAAACCATCGGATTTTTTTTTTTTTTTCAAAAATTCAAAATTCATTATTTATTTATCGATTTGCTTATAATTAACCACATGAATTTATTAAATGTGTTAATAAATCTAATAAAAAATTATTTTTATCATTTATCAACGTAATTTGCTTATAATTAACCACATGAATTTATTAAATGTGTTAATAAATCTAATAAAAAATTATTTTTATCATAAAAAATAAATTTTTTTTTTTTTTATAATCCAAATTTTTGTTCTCGCTTTGTGATTTTCATGTTAAAGTAAAGAGCACAACATAAAAAATGAAACCATCGGATTTTTTTTTTTTTCAAAAATTCAAAATTCATTATTTATTTATCGATTTGCTTATAATTAACCACATGAATTTATTAAATGTGTTAATAAATCTAATACATAATTATTTTTATCATAAAAAATAAAATTTTTTTTTTTTATAATCCAAATTTTTGTTCTCGCTTTGTGATTTTCATTTTAAAGTAAAGAGCACAACATAAAAAATGAAACCATCGGATTTTTTTTTTTCAAAAATTCAAAATTCATTATTTATTTATCGATTTGCTTATAATTAACCACATGAATTTATTAAATGTGTTAATAAATCTAATACAAAATTATTTTTATCATAAAAAATATTTTTTTTTTTTTTTTTATAATCCAAATTTTTGTTCTCGCTTTGTTATTTTCATGTTAAAGTAAAGAGCACAACATAAAAAATGAAACCATCGAATTTTTTTTTTTTTCAAAAATTCAAAATTCATTATTTATTATCGATTTGCTTATAATTAACCACATGAATTTATTAAATGTGTTAATAAATCTAATACAAAATTATTTTTATCATAAAAAATAAATTTTTTTTTTTTTTTATAATCCAAATTTTTGTTCTCGCTTTGTGATTTTCATGTTAAAGTAAAGAGCACAACATAAAAAATGAAACCATCGGATTTTTTTTTTTTTTGAAAAATTCAAAATTCATTATTTATTTATCGATTTGCTTATAATTAACCACATGAATTAATTAAATGTGTTAATAAATCTAATACAAAATTATTTTTATCATAAAAAATAAAATTTTTTTTTTTTTTATAATCCAAATTTTTGTTCTCCCTTTGTGATTTTCATGTTAAAGTAAAGAGCACAACATAAAAAATGAAACCATCGGATTTTTTTTTTTTTGAAAAATTCAAAATTCACTATTTATTTATCGATTTGCTTATAATTAACCACATGAATTTATTAAATGTGCTAATAAATCTAATACAAAATTATTTTTATCATAAAAAATAAATTTTTTTTTTTTTATAATCCAAATTTTTGTTCTCGCTTTGTGATTTTCATGTTAAAGTAAAGAGCACAACATAAAAAATGAAACCATCGGATTTTTTTTTTTTCAAAAATTCAAAATTCATTATTTATTTATCGATTTGCTTATAATTAACCACATGAATTTATTAAATGTGCTAATAAATCTAATACAAAATTATTTTTATCATAAAAAATAAATTTTTTTCTTTTTTTATAATCCAAATTTTTGTTCTCGCTTTGTGATTTTCATGTTAAAGTAAAGAGCACAACATAAAAAATGAAACCATCGGATTTAAATGGAAAAAATACCAACAACACATAGTGTTCCCAAGCAGTCAACCATCTAAGTACTAACTATGCCCAATGTTGTTTGACTTCGGTGATCGGACGAGAACCGGTACGTAAACATGGTATGGTCGTTGACTACAGGAATATTATGTTAGGTCGCAATTATGTTGTCAATATCTTTTGTTTCATTTTAAACATGTTACATTTTATATACAACTTTGACTTATATGTGAACATAATAAGATCGTATATTACATTTAACATTATTATTATTTATACGACCAATCTATGATTAAAGCATGTTTTAGGTATCAGTATGATGGCTGATATTCCCTATTCACACTACTCCACCCGTAACTATGTCGTTTACAATTTGGCTTTATATTCATAAATGATCTCTTAACATAAAAAATGAATCCATCGGATTTTTTTTTTTTGAAAAATTCAAAATTCATTATTTATTATCGATTTGCTTATAATTAACCACATGAATTTATTAAATGTGCTAATAAATCTAATACAAAATTATTTTTATCATAAAAAATAAATTTTTTTTTTTTTATAATCCAAATTTTTGTTCTCGCTTTGTGATTTTCATGTTAAAGTAAAGAGCACAACATAAAAAATGAAACCATCGGATTTTTTTTTTTTCAAAAATTCAAAATTCATTATTTATTTATCGATTTGCTTATAATTAACCACATGAATTTATTAAATGTGCTAATAAATCTAATACAAAATTATTTTTATCATAAAAAATAAATTTTTTTTTTTTTTTATAATCCAAATTTTTGTTCTCGCTTTGTGATTTTCATGTTAAAGTAAAGAGCACAACATAAAAAATGAAACCATCGGATTTAAATGGAAAAAATACCAACAACACATAGTGTTCCCAAGCAGTCAACCATCTAAGTACTAACTATGCCCAATGTTGTTTGACTTCGGTGATCGGACGAGAACCGGTACGTAAACATGGTATGGTCGTTGACTACAGGAATATTATGTTAGGTCGCAATTATGTTGTCAATATCTTTTGTTTCATTTTAAACATGTTACATTTTATATACAACTTTGACTTATATGTGAACATAATAAGATCGTATATTACATTTAACATTATTATTATTTATACGACCAATCTATGATTAAAGCATGTTTTAGGTATCAGTATGATGGCTGATATTCCCTATTCACACTACTCCACCCGTAACTATGTCGTTTACAATTTGGCTTTATATTCATAAATGATCTCTTAACATAAAAAATGAATCCATCGGATTTTTTTTTTTTGAAAAATTCAAAATTCATTATTTATTATCGATTTGCTTATAATTAACCACATGAATTTATTAAATGTGTTAATAAATCTAATACATAATTATTTTTATCATAAAAAATAAATTTTTTTTTTTTTATAATCCAAATTTTTGTTCTCGCTTTGTGATTTTCATGTTAAAGTAAAGAGCACAACATAAAAAATGAAACCATCGGATTTTTTTTTTTTCAGAAATTCAAAATTCATTATTTATTTATCGATTTGCTTATAATTAACCACATGAATTTATTAAATGTGTTAATAAATCTAATACATAATTATTTTTATCATAAAAAATAAAATTTTTTTTTTTTATAATCCAAATTTTTGTTCTCGCTTTGTGATTTTCATGTTAAAGTAAAGAGCACAACATAAAAAATGAAACCATCGGATTTTTTTTTTTTCAAAAATTCAAAATTCATTATTTATTTATCGATTTGCTTATAATTAACCACATGAATTTATTAAATGTGTTAATAAATCTAATAAAAAATTATTTTTATCATAAAAAATAATTTTTTTTTTTTTTTATAATCCAAATTTTTGTTCTCGCTTTGTGATTTTCATGTTAAAGTAAATTTGCTTATAATTAACCACATGAATTTATTAAATGTGTTAATAAATCTAATACATAATTATTTTTATCATAAAAAATAAATTTTTTTTTTTTTATAATCCAAATTTTTGTTCTCGCTTTGTGATTTTCATGTTAAAGTAAAGAGCACAACATAAAAAATGAAACCATCGGATTTTTTTTTTTTCAAAAATTCAAAATTCATTATTTATTTATCGATTTGCTTATAATTAACCACATGAATTTATTAAATGTGTTAATAAATCTAATACATAATTATTTTTATCATAAAAAATAAAATTTTTTTTTTTTATAATCCAAATTTTTGTTCTCGCTTTGTGATTTTCATGTTAAAGTAAAGAGCACAACATAAAAAATGAAACCATCGGATTTTTTTTTTTCAAAAATTCAAAATTCATTATTTATTTATCGATTTGCTTATAATTAACCACATGAATTTATTAAATGTGTTAATAAATCTAATAAAAAATTATTTTTATCATAAAAAATAATTTTTTTTTTTTTTATAATCCAAATTTTTGTTCTCGCTTTGTGATTTTCATGTTAAAGTAAATTTGCTTATAATTAACCACATGAATTTATTAAATGTGTTAATAAATCTAATACATAATTATTTTTATCATAAAAAATAAAAAACATTTTTTTTTTATAATCCAAATTTTTGTTCTCGCTTTGTGATTTTCATGTTAAAGTAAAGAGCACAACATAAAAAATGAAACCATCGGATTTAAATGGAAAAAATACCAACAACACATAGTGTTCCCAAGCAGTCAACCATCTAAGTACTAACTATGCCCAATGTTGTTTGACTTCGGTGATCGGACGAGAACCGGTACGTAAACATGGTATGGTCGTTGACTACAGGAATATTATGTTAGGTCGCAATTATGTTGTCAATATCTTTTGTTTCATTTTAAACATGTTACATTTTATATACAACTTTGACTTATATGTGAACATAATAAGATCGTATATTACATTTAACATTATTATTATTTATACGACCAATCTATGATTAAAGCATGTTTTAGGTATCAGTATGATGGCTGATATTCCCTATTCACACTACTCCACCCGTAACTATGTCGTTTACAATTTGGCTTTATATTCATAAATGATCTCTTAACATAAAAAATGAATCCATCGGATTTTTTTTTTTTTGAAAAATTCAAAATTCATTATTTATTATCGATTTGCTTATAATTAACCACATGAATTTATTAAATGTGTTAATAAATCTAATACATAATTATTTTTATCATAAAAAATAAATTTTTTTTTTTTTATAATCCAAATTTTTGTTCTCGCTTTGTGATTTTCATGTTAAAGTAAAGAGCACAACATAAAAAATGAAACCATCGGATTTTTTTTTTTTCAAAAATTCAAAATTCATTATTTATTTATCGATTTGCTTATAATTAACCACATGAATTTATTAAATGTGTTAATAAATCTAATACAAAATTATTTTTATCATAAAAAATATTTTTTTTTTTTTATAATCCAAATTTTTGTTCTCGCTTTGTGATTTTCATGTTAAAGTAAAGAGCACAACATAAAAAATGAAACCATCGGATTTTTTTTTTTCAAAAATTCAAAATTCATTATTTATTTATCGATTTGCTTATAATTAACCACATGAATTTATTAAATGTGTTAATAAATCTAATAAAAAATTATTTTTATCATAAAAAATAAATTTTTTTTTTTTTTTGTAATCCAAATTTTTGTTCTCGCTTTGTGATTTTCATGTTAAAGTAAATTTGCTTATAATTAACCACATGAATTTATTAAATGTGTTAATAAATCTAATACATAATTATTTTTATCATAAAAAATAAATTTTTTTTTTTTTATAATCCAAATTTTTGTTCTCGCTTTGTGATTTTCATGTTAAAGTAAAGAGCACAACATAAAAAATGAAACCATCGGATTTTTTTTTTTTTTCAAAAATTCAAAATTCATTATTTATTTATCGATTTGCTTATAATTAACCACATGAATTTATTAAATGTGTTAATAAATCTAATAAAAAATTATTTTTATCATAAAAAATAAAATTTTTTTTTTTTTATAATCCAAATTTTTGTTCTCGCTTTGTGATTTTCATGTTAAAGTAAAGAGCACAACATAAAAAATGATACCATCGGATTTTTTTTTTTTTTTGAAAAATTCAAAATTCATTATTTATTTATCGATTTGCTTATAATTAACCACATGAATTTATTAAATGTGTTAATAAATCTAATACAAAATTATTTTTATCATAAAAAATAAAAAATTTTTTTTTTTATAATCCAAATTTTTGTTCTCGCTTTGTGATTTTCATGTTAAAGTAAAGAGCACAACATAAAAAATGAAACCATCGGATTTTTTTTTTTTGAAAAATTCAAAATTCATTATTTATTTATCGATTTGCTTATAATTAACCACATGAATTTATTAAATGTGTTAATAAATCAAATACAAAATTATTTTTATCATAAAAAATAAAAAAATTTTTTTTTTTATAATCCAAATTTTTGTTCTCGCTTTGTGATTTTCATGTTAAAGTAAAGAGCACAACATAAAAAATGAAACCATCGGATTTTTTTTTTTTTTGAAAAATTCAAAATTCACTATTTATTTATCGATTTGCTTATAATTAACCACATGAATTTATTAAATGTGTTAATAAATCTAATACAAAATTATTTTTATCATAAAAAATAAATTTTTTTTTTTTTTTATAATCCAAATTTTTGTTCTCGCTTTGTGATTTTCATGTTAAAGTAAGCACAACATAAAAAATGAAACCATCGGATTTTTTTTTTTTTTTTGAAAAATTCAAAATTCATTATTTATTATCGATTTGCTTATAATTAACCACATGAATTTATTAAATGTGTTAATAAATCTAATACATAATTATTTTTATCATGAAACCATCGGATTTTTTTTTTTTTGAAAAATTCAAAATTCATTATTTATTTATCGATTTGCTTATAATTAACCATATGAATTTATTAAATGTGTTAATAAATCTAATACAAAATTATTTTTATCATAAAAAATAAAAAACATTTTTTTTTTATAATCCAAATTTTTGTTCTCGCTTTGTGATTTTCATGTTAAAGTAAAGAGCACAACATAAAAAATGAAACCATCGGATTTAAATGGAAAAAATACCAACAACACATAGTGTTCCCAAGCAGTCAACCATCTAAGTACTAACTATGCCCAATGTTGTTTGACTTCGGTGATCGGACGAGAACCGGTACGTAAACATGGTATGGTCGTTGACTACAGGAATATTATGTTAGGTCGCAATTATGTATGTCAAATCTTTTGTTTCATTTTAAACATGTTACATTTTATATACAACTTTGACTTATATGTGAACATAATAAGATCGTATATTACATTTAACATTATTATTATTTATACGACCAATCTATGATTAGAGCATGTTTTAGGTATCAGTATGATGGCTGATATTCCCTATTCACACTACTCCACCCGTAACTATGTCGTTTACAATTTGGCTTTATATTCATAAATGATTATTAATAATTGACACATTACCTATAAAATAAATTATTTTCTCTAATATTGAAAATATAATTGTATTTAAGAAGTTTTAACAAGTTACAGTTTGATATTTCTTAACAATACATACATATTAATTCTTTATCGTCAAAATTACATACATAAACAATACATAAATATTGTCTTTATCGTCAAAACATGTTACATTTAATATACAACTTTGACTTATATGTGAACATAATAAGATCGTATATTACATTTAACCTTAATATTATTTATACTACCAATCTATGATTAGAGAATGTTTTAGGGATCAGTATGATGGCTGATATTCCCTATTCACACTACTCTACCCGTAACTATGTCGTTTACAATTTGGCTTTATATTCATAAATGATTATAAATAATTGATATATTTAAAATAAATCATTTTCTTTGAATTAGCTTAAGTTTTCTCTAATATTGAAAAATATAATTATATGTAAGAAATATTAATAAATGTTTGACATTTCTTAACAATACATACATATTAAGTCTTCATCGTCAAAATTATAAATGTTTTATTATTAACATCTTGTTTTGCGACCAATCTTATTCTTCTTTCTACTACTTAGTTCATCTTGTTTTAATATTATTTTTATATATTATATATAACGAATCTTCGATAGGAGGATGAGTCTAAAGGGATCGCAGTATGACGGCTGCTCTACCCTTCACAGCGCCTCCACCGATAACAATGTCGTTTGCAATTGATTCTGGGCTCAAAAATTGTTAATACCAATAATTTAATTGAATTTAATCGATAACTTCTATAAGCATAATAATAGCTAATAGACGTCTTTGATTAAACAATTTCAGTGGCATCAATTTAACCATACAGTATCGAATTATAGGTAAACCTACAATTCTAGTTAATAGTTTAAGCCTAACAATGTAATTAATGCCCCATTTCTATTGTTGCAGACTAGCTTGGATACGACCTTAGAGGCGTTCAGGCATAATCCAACGGACGTTGCATCATACCACTGTTCTCTCGAACAAGTATTGAACCATGGGTCCGTACCTGCGGTTCCTCTCGTACTACGCAGGAATGCTATCGCAACAACGACTCATCAGTAGGGTAAAACTAACCTGTCTCACGACGGTCTAAACCCAGCTCACGTTCCCTTGCTATGTGTATGTCCATCTAATAACCATTGAGCCTTAATCCGACAAATTGTAACTTTTAGTATTACAGACGAAAAATCCAATTTTACTTCGAAAATGGTATGGAATTTGGGCCCATGGGCCAAATTGCAATAGTTGCAACGGTACGATTTTCTTCAAATTTGGCCAAAAGTAAGCTATGTGTATGTCCATCTAATAACCATTGAGCCTTAATCCGACAAATTGTAACTTTTAGTATTACAGACGAAAAATCCAATTTTACTTCGAAAATGGTATGGAATTTGGGCCCATGGACCAAATTGCAATAGTTGCAACGGTACGATTTTCTTCAAATTTGGCCAAAAGTAAGCTATGTGTATGTCCATCTAATAACCATTGAGCCTTAATCCGACAAATTGTAACTTTTAGTATTACAGACGAAAAATCCAATTTTACTTCGAAAATGGTATGGAATTTTGGCCCATGGGCCAAATTGCAATAGTTGCAACGGTACGATTTTCTTCAAATTTGGCCAAAAGTAAGCTATGTGTATGTCCATCTAATAACCATTGAGCCTTAATCCGACAAATTGTAAGTTTTAGTATTACAGACGAAAAATCCAATTTTACTTCGAAAATGGTATGGAATTTGGGCCCATGGGCCAAATTGCAATAGTTGCAACGGTACGATTTTCTTCAAATTTGGCCAAAAGTAAGCTATGTGTATGTCCATCTAATAACCATTGAGCCTTAATCCGACAAATTGTAACTTTTAGTATTACAGACGAAAAATCCAATTTTACTTCGAAAATGGTATGGAATTTGGGCCCATGGGCCAAATTGCAATAGTTGCAACGGTACGATTTTCTTCAAATTTGGCCAAAAGTAAGCTATGTGTATGTCCATCTAATAACCATTGAGCCTTAATCCGACAAATTGTAACTTTTAGTATTACAGACGAAAAATCAATATTATTTCTTCAAAAAGCGTATAAATATTTCAATATTTTGAAAGGGATATACATATATTATTTTCGTTTATATTTTGTTGGAAATATTTCTTAATTATTTTATTTTGATATTCTTAGCTATTTTTTAATTTTTTTTAATTAAGTTTTAAATTTAAAAATTATTAAATTCTGGGCTGGGCTAACTTCACAAAATTTTACGAGGGTTGCCTGATTCAATTTTTTTATTTTCTGGGATGAAATCCTGGGCTAACTTCACATACATTGCGATCTACATGTTATTCAGATTCATCTTATTAACGACACAGTATATAAATATACCTTAATGTATCGATTGATTTTAATCTAATAAAAGCACACGTTCCTTGCGGTCCGTGATTATGTGCATGTATTAGCTCTAGAATTACCACAGTTATCCATGTAACTATGTATACGATCTAATAAATCATAACTGATATACTGAGCCTTTTGCGGTTTCACTGTTCGAGAGTGTGTACTTAGACATGCATGGCTTAATCTTTGAGACAAGCATATAACTACTGGCAGGATCAACCAGAATGTAAATTATGATTTTGCTCATAAAATTGTAATCATTTTATGAACTAGTTTATAACTTTTCGTATTAAATTTAATTTCAAACCAATACAATTCATATGATAAACTTAGGTTTATTCGTTTAATTTTTTTCATTAAAGGTGCAAATATTTATTTGTTCCTATTTCCAAATTATATGTGAATAGGAATTTTGTTCTTACTGATACAAAATTCTCACATTAACCAAATAAAATATCAAGATTCGAAATTCATTAAAAAATAAATTTTTAAATTTATTTTTTTTTTCTCATCTCAATATACTTACAGACCAACCGAATAACAAAATCAAAAAACAAAATTTTTTTTTTTTTTTAATACAAATTTTTGTTCTCGCTTTGTTTTAATGTGTTAATAAATCTAATACAAAATTATTTTTATCATAAAAAATAAAATTTTTTTTTTTTTTATAATCCAAATTTTTGTTCTCGCTTTGTGATTTTCATACATACATTTTCATACATTTATTTTTATCATAAAAAATAAAAAAATTTTTTTTTTTATAATCCAAATTTTTGTTCTCGCTTTGTGATTTTCATGTTAAAGTAAAGAGCACAACATAAAAAATGAAACCATCGGATTTTTTTTTTTTTTGAAAAATTCAAAATTCATTATTTATTTATCGATTTGCTTATAATTAACCACATGAATTTATTAAATGTGTTAATAAATCTAATACAAAATTATTTTTATCATAAAAAATATTTTTTTTTTTTTTTTTATAATCCAAATTTTTGTTCTCGCTTTGTTATTTTCATGTTAAAGTAAAGAGCACAACATAAAAAATGAAACCATCGAATTTTTTTTTTTTTTCAAAAATTCAAAATTCATTATTTATTATCGATTTGCTTATAATTAACCACATGAATTTATTAAATGTGTTAATAAATCTAATACAAAATTATTTTTATCATAAAAAATAAAATTTTTTTTTTTTTTATAATCCAAATTTTTGTTCTCGCTTTGTGATTTTCATGTTAAAGTAAAGAGCACAACATAAAAAATGAAACCATCGGATTTTTTTTTTTTTTGAAAAATTCAAAATTCATTATTTATTTATCGATTTGCTTATAATTAACCACATGAATTAATTAAATGTGTTAATAAATCTAATACAAAATTATTTTTATCATAAAAAATAAAAAAATTTTTTTTTTTATAATCCAAATTTTTGTTCTCCCTTTGTGATTTTCATGTTAAAGTAAAGAGCACAACATAAAAAATGAAACCATCGGATTTTTTTTTTTTTGAAAAATTCAAAATTCACTATTTATTTATCGATTTGCTTATAATTAACCACATGAATTTATTAAATGTGCTAATAAATCTAATACAAAATTATTTTTATCATAAAAAATAAATTTTTTTTTTTTTTTATAATCCAAATTTTTGTTCTCGCTTTGTGATTTTCATGTTAAAGTAAAGAGCACAACATAAAAAATGAAACCATCGGATTTAAATGGAAAAAATACCAACAACACATAGTGTTCCCAAGCAGTCAACCATCTAAGTACTAACTATGCCCAATGTTGTTTGACTTCGGTGATCGGACGAGAACCGGTACGTAAACATGGTATGGTCGTTGACTACAGGAATATTATGTTAGGTCGCAATTATGTTGTCAATATCTTTTGTTTCATTTTAAACATGTTACATTTTATATACAACTTTGACTTATATGTGAACATAATAAGATCGTATATTACATTTAACATTATTATTATTTATACGACCAATCTATGATTAAAGCATGTTTTAGGTATCAGTATGATGGCTGATATTCCCTATTCACACTACTCCACCCGTAACTATGTCGTTTACAATTTGGCTTTATATTCATAAATGATCTCTTAACATATAAAATGAATCCATCGGATTTTTTTTTTTTGAAAAATTCAAAATTCATTATTTATTATCGATTTGCTTATAATTAACCACATGAATTTATTAAATGTGTTAATAAATCTAATACATAATTATTTTTATCATAAAAAATAAATTTTTTTTTTTTTATAATCCAAATTTTTGTTCTCGCTTTGTGATTTTCATGTTAAAGTAAAGAGCACAACATAAAAAATGAAACCATCGGATTTTTTTTTTTCAAAAATTCAAAATTCATTATTTATTTATCGATTTGCTTATAATTAACCACATGAATTTATTAAATGTGTTAATAAATCTAATACATAATTATTTTTATCATAAAAAATAAAATTTTTTTTTTTTATAATCCAAATTTTTGTTCTCGCTTTGTGATTTTCATGTTAAAGTAAAGAGCACAACATAAAAAATGAAACCATCGGATTTTTTTTTTTCAAAAATTCAAAATTCATTATTTATTTATCGATTTGCTTATAATTAACCACATGAATTTATTAAATGTGTTAATAAATCTAATAAAAAATTATTTTTATCATAAAAAATAATTTTTTTTTTTTTTTATAATCCAAATTTTTGTTCTCGCTTTGTGATTTTCATGTTAAAGTAAATTTGCTTATAATTAACCACATGAATTTATTAAATGTGTTAATAAATCTAATACATAATTATTTTTATCATAAAAAATAAATTTTTTTTTTTTTATAATCCAAATTTTTGTTCTCGCTTTGTGATTTTCATGTTAAAGTAAAGAGCACAACATAAAAAATGAAACCATCGGATTTTTTTTTTTTCAAAAATTCAAAATTCATTATTTATTTATCGATTTGCTTATAATTAACCACATGAATTTATTAAATGTGTTAATAAATCTAATACATAATTATTTTTATCATAAAAAATAAAATTTTTTTTTTTTATAATCCAAATTTTTGTTCTCGCTTTGTGATTTTCATGTTAAAGTAAAGAGCACAACATAAAAAATGAAACCATCGGATTTTTTTTTTTTCAAAAATTCAAAATTCATTATTTATTTATCGATTTGCTTATAATTAACCACATGAATTTATTAAATGTGTTAATAAATCTAATAAAAAATTATTTTTATCATAAAAAATAATTTTTTTTTTTTTTTATAATCCAAATTTTTGTTCTCGCTTTGTGATTTTCATGTTAAAGTAAATTTGCTTATAATTAACCACATGAATTTATTAAATGTGTTAATAAATCTAATACATAATTATTTTTATCATAAAAAATAAAAAACATTTTTTTTTTATAATCCAAATTTTTGTTCTCGCTTTGTGATTTTCATGTTAAAGTAAAGAGCACAACATAAAAAATGAAACCATCGGATTTAAATGGAAAAAATACCAACAACACATAGTGTTCCCAAGCAGTCAACCATCTAAGTACTAACTATGCCCAATGTTGTTTGACTTCGGTGATCGGACGAGAACCGGTACGTAAACATGGTATGGTCGTTGACTACAGGAATATTATGTTAGGTCGCAATTATGTTGTCAATATCTTTTGTTTCATTTTAAACATGTTACATTTTATATACAACTTTGACTTATATGTGAACATAATAAGATCGTATATTACATTTAACATTATTATTATTTATACGACCAATCTATGATTAAAGCATGTTTCAGGTATCAGTATGATGGCTGATATTCCCTATTCACACTACTCCACCCGTAACTATGTCGTTTACAATTTGGCTTTATATTCATAAATGATCTCTTAACATAAAAAATGAATCCATCGGATTTTTTTTTTTTTGAAAAATTCAAAATTCATTATTTATTATCGATTTGCTTATAATTAACCACATGAATTTATTAAATGTGTTAATAAATCTAATACATAATTATTTTTATCATAAAAAATAAATTTTTTTTTTTTTATAATCCAAATTTTTGTTCTCGCTTTGTGATTTTCATGTTAAAGTAAAGAGCACAACATAAAAAATGAAACCATCGGATTTTTTTTTTTTCAAAAATTCAAAATTCATTATTTATTTATCGATTTGCTTATAATTAACCACATGAATTTATTAAATGTGTTAATAAATCTAATACATAATTATTTTTATCATAAAAAATAAAATTTTTTTTTTTTATAATCCAAATTTTTGTTCTCGCTTTGTGATTTTCATGTTAAAGTAAAGAGCACAACATAAAAAATGAAACCATCGGATTTTTTTTTTTCAAAAATTCAAAATTCATTATTTATTTATCGATTTGCTTATAATTAACCACATGAATTTATTAAATGTGTTAATAAATCTAATAAAAAATTATTTTTATCATAAAAAATAAATTTTTTTTTTTTTTTGTAATCCAAATTTTTGTTCTCGCTTTGTGATTTTCATGTTAAAG
>CAUVYM010000080.1:65000-67500 GCA_963556165.1 Tipula helvola
TACGACTTTTACTTCCTCTAAATATACAAGTTCGGTCAACTTTGGTAAAACAACCACAACACAAGAAGCATCACGGTGATCACCTCCGAGGACCTCACTAACATATTCAATCGGTAGTAGCGACGGGCGGTGTGTACAAAGGGCAGGGACGTAATCAATGCGAGCTTATGACCCGCACTTACTGGGAATTCCAGGTTTATGTGAACAGTTTCAGTCCACAATCCCAACCACGAAGGTGGTTCAGCGGTTTACCCGGTCTTTTTAGACTAGGAGGACACGTTGATACCTTCATTGTAGCGCGCGTGCAGCCCAGGACATCTAAGGGCATCACAGACCTGTTATTGCTCAATCTCATATTGCTAGACGCAATTTGTCTATTTAAGAAGCAAGTGTCTTATTAGGACAAACCACCAGGTATGACTCCACTTACAAACAACTCTTACGTATTAAAACCACACCTCGTTAGAAGCATAGTATAACAGAGGCAAAAATGTCTGCAAAGTTTCTACACCATAACCCTGCCGGCATCTAGTTAAGAAATTTGAGTCTCGTTCGTTATCGGAATTAACCAGACAAATCACTCCACGAACTAAGAACGGCCATGCACCACCACCCATAGATTCGAGAAAGAGCTATTAATCTGTCTTACTCATTTATGTTCGGACCTGGTAAGTTTCCCCGTGTTGAGTCAAATTAAGCCGCAGGCTCCACTCCTGGTGGTGCCCTTCCGTCAATTCCTTTAAGTTTCAACTTTGCAACCATACTTCCCCCGGAGCCCAAAAGCTTTGGTTTCCCGGAAAGCGACTGAAAGAGCCATATATGTAGCTCCATCCAATTGCTAGCTGGCATCGTTTATGGTTAGAACTAGGGCGGTATCTGATCGCCTTCGAACCTCTAACTTTCGTTCTTGATTAATGAAAACATCTTTGGCAAATGCTTTCGCTTATGTTAGTCTTACGACGGTCCACGAATTTCACCTCTCGCGCCGTAATACTAATGCCCCCAACTGCTTCTATTAATCATTACGTCTTGATCTAAAAACCAATTGAAAATAGAACAGACGTCTTATTCCATTATTCCATGCAGAGAATATTTAGGCACAAATGGCCTGCTTTAAGCACTCTAATTTGTTCAAAGTAATTGTACTGTTCTAGACCAGCACTCGGTAAAGAGCACTAATTTAGATTTATTACGCGGATAAACTTACGTTTAAGCCACTACAGTAATACGTCATAGCATCAAGATGATGTACGAACCCAGTTACGGTGTACCACCTGTGCTTGACACAAGTTCAACTACGAACGTTTTAACCGCAACAACTTTAATATACGCTATTGGAGCTGGAATTACCGCGGCTGCTGGCACCAGACTTGCCCTCCAATTGTTCCTTGTTAAAGGATTTAAAGTGTACTCATTCCAATTACAGGGCCTCGGATTGAGTCCTGTATTGTTATTTTTCGTCACTACCTCCCCGTGCTGGGATTGGGTAATTTACGCGCCTGCTGCCTTCCTTAGATGTGGTAGCCGTTTCTCAGGCTCCCTCTCCGGAATCGAACCCTGATTCCCCGTTACCCGTTGCAACCATGGTAGTCCTAGATACTACCATCAATAGTTGATAGGGCAGACATTTGAAAGATCTATCGCCGGTACTGGACCATGCGATCTACATGTTATTCAGATTCATCTTATTAACGACACAGTATATAAATATACCTTAATGTATCGATTGATTTTAATCTAATAAAAGCACACGTTCCTTGCGGTCCGTGATTATGTGCATGTATTAGCTCTAGAATTACCACAGTTATCCATGTAACTATGTATACGATCTAATAAATCATAACTGATATACTGAGCCTTTTGCGGTTTCACTGTTCGAGAGTGTGTACTTAGACATGCATGGCTTAATCTTTGAGACAAGCATATAACTACTGGCAGGATCAACCAGAATGTAAATTATGATTTTGCTCATAAAATTGTAATCATTTTATGAACTAATTTATAACTTTTCGTATTAAATTTAATTTCAAACCAATACAATTCATATGATAAACTTAGGTTTATTCGTTTAATTTTTTTCATTAAAGGTGCAAATATTTATTTGTTCCTATTTCCAAATTATATGTGAATAGGAATTTTGTTCTTACTGATACAAAATTCTCACATTAACCAAATAAAATATCAAGATTCGAAATTCATTAAAAAATAAATTTTTAAATTTATTTTTTTTTTCTCATCTCAATATACTTACAGACCAACCGAATAACAAAATCAAAAAACAAAATTTTTTTTTTTTTTAATACAAATTTTTGTTCTCGCTTTGTTTTAATGTGTTAATAAATCTAATACAAAATTATTTTTATCATTAAAAATAAATTTTTTTTTTTTTTTATAATCCAAATTTTTGTTCTCGCTTTGTGATTTTCATACATACATTTTCATACATTTATTTTTATCATAAAAAATAAAAAAAATTTTTTTTTTATAATCCAAATTTTTG